>JAUESO010000131.1:32500-133820 GCA_030914385.1 Drosophila antonietae | reverse complement strand
AAAACCAATAAAAGATATTAAAAAAATATATATATATATATGTATATATTTTTTAATAATACTTCGACAGCTGTTAAAATGAGTTTTTCGAATTGAATTTAATTAAATAAATATAAATAATAAAAGAAGAGAACATTTAGCTAAAGATCATTCGCTGGGACAAGCGTTCTTAAGGATTATCTGTATGAACTACAAATCATATGAATATAGATTGAATGTAGGAGAGTTAAAGAAAAGAACTCCACATCCAATATCTAAACTCTGAATTCTTTGAATCCAAACATGATTTTTGTTGTTTTTTTTCTAAGTGCACGGATATATTGTGAAGCTTACATTTGTATTATCGAGCATTGCATATCGAGTATTGCATATTTTAAATACATTGTATGTATATATAGATTTTAAGCACTTTACTTACCATAATTTTTCTTAAATATATATAATTGTGTGACTAGTTAATGCTAAGCAGATGGAACGTTTGCCTTCGGCAGATAGTTGGCTAAAACTGAATATTTTATTAACTTGGCTTTAACGTGGCCTTAAAAGTCAGCCAAGCTGAAAGTCTATCGAGTGTGAGACCAAGGTATTGGACTGTAGACGCACTTGCCATTATAAATGCATCGAGTGAGCTTTTGTTGAAGTAAATGTAATGCAACAAGCCTTGCAGACACACACACACACACCCACCAACACACAGATATTTTAGACTAATTTCCTTGTGCTTGCTTAATGCAGTTTGGCATGCCAAACGTCGTTAGACACTTTCCTGGCTATAAACCAATTTAAAACAAATTAAAAAATTTGATGCGTAGCAATTTGAACGCTGCTCCTCCAGGTGTCCCAGATGCCACGTAGCTCTGGCCCACTTGTGTCAATTTGGCTATAATCAAATGAAATATTCAATTAGATATAATTATGGCTGAACTATGATGGTATTACTACTATATTGTCTATGATGAAAGGCCAGCCCTTGAAGGTAATTGGCATTGCACCTGCTGCTGCAGCAGTTCATGCAGCTGCTTTAGTTCCTGCCTTGCATTGTTATTCGTATTAGTTGCAATTGCATTATTTAAACATATTTCAATTATAACTGAAACTCAAGCTGAATGAACTGACGCTGCCAGCTAAGCAGCTCAGTTGAATATCATATACTTGTATAACTGTAATTGTAAGCACATGTACTTACTCTTCCACTATATATGTACATATCTGTATATATAGATAAATAATGCCTTCTAGAGACGCAACTGGAAAATTGTGCGCTTAACAAGCCAACGCAGTTCACGAAGCTCGTCTCCTTTTAGCCGCTTAGTTGACTGCTTTGCAATGCACTGCAATGCAGTTCAATGTGTGGGTGGTTGACTGAGTGGCTGAGTGGTTGGCCCACTGCTCTGTGGAGCCAACTGCTACGATTCCCTTGTTAGTTCTCTGTGCAGTCTGTTGTGCAAGTGTGCGCCATAATTGTGCATTGATTATCATAATGCTAACCATCGGAATTGCGCAGAATATATTGCGTCAAACAAGCAACGCACACTCAACAGCCACTTAAACGCTAACTTACTCCCACTCCCACTAACACTCTCCCTCTCTCTATCAGTCTGTGTCTCAGTCAATCATTCAATCAGTCAAGCATTTAGTGCACTGACTCAAATGAGGCGTGCACAAACCCAGGGATTTCTTCGAAATTTATTTCAGCTTCAATCTGAATTGAATTAAATGTGAATTTTCTATACAACTGGCGTAAATTGAGTTGTAATAGGCTGGCAGCTCTGTCTTTCTCTGTTTCTCACTCTCTCTATGACTCTCTCTCTCTTTCTCTCTCTGTCTCTATAAGCTAGAGTATGGTAATGCTCTTTAATATCCAAGTTATAAGCTGAATGAGGACAACAGCGAATATATGAATTTCCCTTATTTAAACAGCTAGAAAAGTCAGTCAACGATTCTTCTACGAAAGAGGAATGCGATAGAGCGCCTATGGTATCTAAAATCGATTCATAAGTGGAAAAGTTTTCACTTGAGATCTCGTTCTCACTCTCTCTCTCTTTTTCCCTCGTTCTCACTCTCTCTCTCGTTTCTCTGTCTCTCGTTCTTGCTTTCTCTCTAGATATCTCTCTCTCTCTTCTCTTTCTCTCGTTGTCTCTCTATTCTCTCCTTCTCTCTCTCTCTCTCACTCTCGTTCTCTCTCTCTCTCTCTCTCTCTATCTCGTTTTCTCTCTTTCTCTTGATATCTCTCTATCATTCCTCTACTTGACTCTCTCTCTCTCTCCCTCTTCTACTGCTTGATTCTCTACTCTACATATTTTCCGCTCTCTTCGTATTTTCTCTTTGTATTTGTGTGTGTGTCGGCTTAACTTCCGTTTCCGTTTCCGTTACTGTTGCCGTTGCCGTTTGAATTGCTGTACGTTGTATGTCTCGCTCTATCTCTCTGTCTCTCTCTCTCTCTCACTCACTCTCTAATAGCCTGTATATTCATGTAGCTCTCTCGTTCTCCCTAACGTTTTGTATGCTAATGAAATGTTGAGTACAATATTAAAAGCAAACACGAATCAAATTGAAGTTAATTAAAGCAAAACGAACAAAAAAACAATTCGGAATAACGAAAAAATAGTGCGCAAAAAAAAAAAAAAAAAAGAAAAGATAAGAAAAACAACAAATTCAACGAATTTGCTTTCGAGATGCCAGCGCAGCACTAGACCACCCACCCAGTGCATAGGCCAGACCCACCCAACCGAAGCAGCCAACGTGAACCCAAACCACAGCAATATGATTGCCACATTGTTTATAATATTTGCATTTATACGCGCCTTCCCCTGGAGTCGGCGTCGCGCATATGCCGTCGCAGCCGCAGCCGCAGCTGGACGACCACCGCTGGCGCTGACCCTGATGCCAGCCGACGAGGAGGAGCAACAACAGCAGCAGCAACAACAGCAGCAGGAGCAGCAGCAGCAGCAGCTGAATAATAACAATGGTCCACGCTCCTCCATCACAACAATGGGAAACGGACATGGCCATGCGGAGCATATGCCGCGACCACGTCGCAAATCCTCCAAATTCCATGAGGTCACATTCAGTGGCAGCGTCGGCGGCGGCGAAAGCGACGCCGAGGGGGACCCAACAAATGTGGTAGCAGCAGCAGCAGCAGCAGCAGCAGCTGCGGCAGCCGTCGGAGCTGGCAGCAAACGGCATTCGCTGGGCGCGACGAGCACGACAAGCAACTCGGGCTCGACGATAACGGCGCCATATCGCACGCTCGGCAGCAGCAGTCGGTCGCGAGGATCACGTGACTTTGGTCACAGCCAGCACGAGTATTATCAGCTGCATACGGGTTCGTCGTCATCGAACGGCATGCGTGGCATGACACAGCGTAGCGATACAATGGCCACCGAGGCGGAGGAGTTTGAGGATGAGGAACGGCCGCCAATGGATGATGATGAGGCTGCTAGCTATGATCGTGAGACGGAGGAGTTCTATAGCAATATACAGGATGCGGCGGGCACGGCAAGCAATCGCAGCAAACGCTCGTCGCTCTTCTCGCGCTCCGACAGCTCTGCCACGACGACCTCGTCGAGTGGCGGCGGCACCTTTACGGGTGCCAAGCGTCGTTCGGCAGCATCGATCATGTCCTCGTCGCTCTGCTCCGATGTGATGGTTGGCAGCGATCGTCGCAGCTCAACAACCACCGAGTATAGTAGCCGTTCCATAGCCGGTTCGGTGCCCATCAATAACCAGCGTCGGTCCAGTGGACGCATTCGTCGCAATGTCTCCCGTATGACCATCGCGGGAGCGAGACGTCGCACCACCGGAAGGTAATGCAAACAACGCATCCAAACGCTGCGTCCACATGTCTATTGTAACTTCAATTAAGCCTAACTCTTATTGTCTTGCTCTCTCTCTCTCTCTCTCTCTCTCTCTCTCTCTCTCTCTCTCTCTCTCTCTCTCTCTCTCTCTCCCTCTCTCACTCTCAATCTATGTATTTTCTAGCTTTGTGTATTCACGGAAGTCGAAAGTTGAATAAGAAGACATTATAGGAATTAGGTTAGATTCGATAAAGAAAGTTGAGTTCTAGAATATCTATATATATATTTGTACTTCTCAAGAGCTCTTATCGCCTAGTTGGCACTACAGTTCTGAAGATGTCGATCACCTTATCATTAAGTTTTTACCTTCCTTTCTTTTGTTTCCTTTCTTCTTGCCGACCATCCTTTTCATTCTTTTTTCCTATCTTTCCTTCCTTTCTTTCTTCCGATCTTCCTTTCCATTCATTTTTCCGTCCTACCTTTCCTTTCTTTTTTTCCGACCTTCGTTTCCTTTAGGTTTTTTTTTATCAATTAGTTTTTAGTTTCTCACGATTCTTTCGTATCCCTTTTCACATCTTTCCATATTATTAGTTTGTTTTCTTTTCTTTTTCTTCTTTTTATTCGTAATCAACTTAATACAGTTAAATACAGTTCTAAAAAAATAGTTTTCGTACTTGTCAAGAGCTCTTATCGCATAATGTCCATTCAAGAGACTAGAATTCTGTGTTTCTGCATTAGCTTATTATTAAATTTTCATAAATTTCTCTATGACTTCCTCCGGGCTTTCCTTTCCTTTGCCTTACGCTTAAGTCTCTCTTCCTTCCGTCCGCCTCCTTATTAAATTCTAGTTCCTTTTGCCTCTACCTCCTTTGATCCTCGATGATCCAATCATGAGCCGTTCTCTTGCTGCCATTGCTCGTGCTTGGCCAACAGCTTCATGCCCAGCGGTCGTATCTGCTGGAAGGCTCGCTCCACGCTGTCATCCTGTGAGGCCTGCGATTGCTTTGTTGGATTCGATTCGCGACAGGCACGTGTGGCATAGCGCATACGCTGCATGCTGACCTCCTTGCAGGCTAAACGTATCTCATCGCCGGTAAAATTCTCGGAGAGTGCTGTCAGCTGCTCAAGCAGCTTGGGCGTCAGGCTGATCGTTGTGCCCAGTAGGCGTGTGATGAGACTGGAGCGTTCGGCGGCGCTGGGCAGCTGTACGAGCAGCTTCTTCTCGAAGCGTCGCAGAAAGGCCTCGTCGATGTCCCAGGGCAGATTGGTGCTGGCCAGCACAAAGATGCCGCTGAGCGTATGCTCCATGCCGTCGAGCAGCTGCAGCAGCTCGTTCTTGAAAAGCGTTTCGAGGACTCGTGATCTGTGGCACGATCTCGCTTCGAGGTCAGACTCTCAATCTCATCGAAGAAGATGACGGAGGGTGAACGGCGTGCGGCCATATGAAATAGAACACGGAGTATTTTTTCCGATTCGCCACGCCACTTCGACACCATGATGCTGGCCGTGATATTAAAGAATGTCACCTTGCCGCGCGTCTCGGCGTAAAGGGCCTTGGCCAGATAGGTTTTGCCACTGCCGGGCGGGCCGTGCAGCAGGAGGGAGCGCCAGGGCTTTAGGCCGTTGGCAAATAGTTGCGGATACTCGATGGGCGTCAGCACCGCCTCCTTGACCAGCTCGATGGCATTCTGATTGCCGCAAATGTCCGTCCAGCGCAGCTTGATGTCCTCGCACAGGATGCTCGTCTTGACCAGCTCCGCCAGCGCCTGCCATTCGAGCGAGGCGAATAGCGCATCGTCGCCCGCATGTCCATGCTCGATTTCGTTGAGTGCAGCGATCCGTGCTCTGCCATCGACTCGGCCGTCTCCATCTTTTTGATGTGAAGCGACAGTCGATTCGCCTGCAGCTGACCAGGTCCCAGCTGCTGCGGGTCGCCGGCCAAACTGGCAGCAGCTGCGGCAGTCGCTGCACCAACGCCCGCATGCCAATAAGCCTGAGCATCGCCGGGTCGCTGCATTGACTGTGACTGCGACTGTGATTGGGATTGCGACTGTGACTGTGACTGCGACTGTGACTGTGACTGTGTGTGCGATTGTGACTGCAGCTGAGACTGTGATGGCGACTGTGACGTTGTCTGCTCTGTTACCTTGGCAACGCCCCTTGTCGAGCTGAGCTCCACTTTCAGCTTGGGTCCCAGTTTTTTGAGCACGCGCGGATATTTGCCAAATTTCATATTGAAATAGCTCGCATACTCTAGATAGATGGTATCGAGGTCCACATTATCGCACACCTCATACTCCTCGGTAAGCCGGCCCTCGCCCTTTAGTGCCTCGGCGCTATTATAATAGCCATTCTCCACTAAATAGCGATGCATCAGATAGAGCAGATTGCGGCGCCGTGTGGTAAAGTTTCGCACATCCTCGACAAGCAGCGTTGAGGCTGCTGTGGCCGCAACGCCATATTTGGTCTGGGGCTTCATCTGATCCCTGAGAGTGTATGGTATTATGTATATATATATATAAATATATATGTATGTATATGTGGATTTACATATATATACACATATATAAATATTATCTATTGTTGACTGCTGTGCGTCTAACTATAACTATCTCATCGAACTGGAAGCTAAACGCTATTGACAACATTCACATTGTTTGCCTGCCTTAAACAGGGTTGTCATAACAAACACATCCGGGTTGTTCAGGGCAACACGTCATAGCGCACTGCACAGTGGGCTCGAGGCGTGTGACAAGCGCAGCGAAAATAAATTGACAAATGAGTTTCATATATGTACATATATATATTTCTTTATATATTCATATATGTATTTGAAATCATATATAATATTCAACTGTAGTGCTGAGCAATATTGTTTGTTTGAGATTTTCATATGACGTACAACTCAGAGACTTCTGGTAAATTAATACAAACTATCAATATAATTCCGATGTTCCAAATCGAAAAATTAAGTCTAGAATAGTTGTAGTACATCAATGTTGATTAAACTAAAAGATCAAGACAAGCATATAGAAATATGTACAGTTGAATCCTGTTATAGCAACTCCACTTATAGCGTTCATACGCCGAAAACTTTGGTCCCACAACAAACTTACATAAATTATATAAATATAAATCATAAATCTTATAGCGTCATCCGGGTATAACGACATTGCCTTGAGCGTCGTTATAAGCGGATTGTACTCTGTATATAGTATCTACATCAAGGATTAAATTGCAGTTTGCCTTAGATATTGATATTTTATTTACTATCAAGCTTAGTAACCAAAAGAAACAATATTCTTTTCAAGTTCTGAAACAAGAATGGACTTTAGAATAGTTAAACTAGAAAGACCGAAAGTGGATATTCCAATATTTATATAATTATTATTAATTTTTAGTATATTTATTATTAGTATATTATATTTAATGTTATTAATTTATTTTAATTTTATATATATTTTTATATATTTTGTTATCCATGTAAGTTCCAATCATTCTCTCTCTCTCTCAAACTATCTCTATACAAAATTCCATTGCTTTTGACCCACTGTACGCATTGTTGCCATTCGCTGTCATTCGCTGGCTGCAGCAAACAGTCATCAACATTTTGACTATAGCCAAGAGCCGCAAATATGCCCAGCCACAAAAGTCAACAAGATGATGCGAATGCGCTCTGACGAGATGCCAGAAAATGTGCCTGATTAGCAGCTAGATATGCACTGGGGCCGTTCGTTTGGCAACTGTTTCAGCTGCCGCGATCTGTGTGCGTCAACTGTGCACATGTGTGCGTGTGTGTGTGTGCCACTGCCACTAATTAAAATTGAGCAGAGCGTGAAGAAATCACTGAAAGCATCAATCAAACACTTTAAGCAAAAATGCTCTTTCTCGCGTTTTGTGGGCAGCGTTTTTTTTTTTGCAGCAAAGTGAATTCAGATTGGAAATGAATAAATATATATAGTATATATGCACAAATATATATATACATGTTTTAACTGGTCAGGTCATTACTCTGATCGGTGTATCGAACTCTTTTGGTATTTATTGATTTATTTATTCGTTTTTTTTATTTATTTATTTACTTATTTATTGATTTATTTATTTATTTATTTATGTATTAATTTATTGATTTACTTATTTATTTATTTATTTGTTTATTAATTTATTGATTTACTTATTTATTTATTTATTTTTTGATGTATTAATTTTAAACCATTTTATTAGAAAAACAAAATTTTAGAAAATTTTGAAAATGCTCGCAAAATTTTTAATATTTAAAAAATGATTTTATGAAATTTTTAAAGTGCTCAAAATATTTTTAAAATAATTAAAACTGAAATTAAATAATTACACAATTTGTTTATATTTTTATTAATATCTAAAAAATCATATTTGAGGCTTCCCTTTGAACGATTTCTTGGCTACAAGCCCAAGAACTTTATATAGAAAAACAAATTTGAGAAATTTTTGAAATTGCTCAAAGTATTCTTAAAATTTTTAAAATAAATTAAGAAAATTTTGAAACTGCTCAAAATATTTTTAAATATTTTAAAAATATTTATAGAAAATTTTGAAAATCCTCAAAAGATTTGTAAAAATTTTTTAAATAATTAAACAATTTTTTCTTTTTAGTTGAGGCTGCCTTTAAACTCACTTGAACCATTTCTAGCCTGCAAACTTAATGAACTAGTCAATGAGCGCTTGCTCGCTCGCCCATTGCATGAGTCACGCCGGATGATGTGCAATGTGCGTCGAGCGTTGTGCTGCCAAGATGTTGCATGCTCAATTTGTTTTTAGCTGATTATTTGTTTCTTTTATGGGTCTATGTGTGTGTGTGTGTGTGCTTGGGGACCGCCAGGTGACAGCTGTGGCAACGGTTAATCAAATGCGCGACGCAATGAAATGAAAATCAACAAAATTGTGACTGGGCTCGCTACTTGGGCAGCAGTTGCCTGCGCTTTGCCGCATAGCCAAAAAATTATGCAACATGCATATGCAACAGCGCCGCACACACGCACACGCATGCATCTTTTTTTGCCATGCCTAACATAACAAAAAATCAGCAGCCAAGGTAGCTGCCAGGCGGCTCAAAGGGGTGGCAACACGGTGACTGGGCATAGGCTCTCTATGTGTGTGTGCGTGTGTGTGTGCTCATTTCATATCGCATGCTATACTCACTCGCACTTCTAATTTGGTTTATACACACAGCCCAGCGCGCTGCCTGCAGCAGCTTCTCGATTCTTTTTGGGCAAAACTCAAGCCTCTCGTTCCACGTCTCGACTGCCGCGAGCCAAGCTCGTGCCCAATGCATATGACAGTCAGTCTCAGGCTTTTGTTAATGGCCTTGTGATAGTTTCATGTGTGTGTGTGTGTGTGTGTGTGTGTGTGCGTCTCTCTCAAAAGCAGCTGCCACACAAGTGCTGCATGTGTCGTTGGATTGGTTTTTGGATTTGGTTTCAGTTACAGTTGCTGCAGCTGCAACTGCTGCTGTTGCTGCTGTTGGGTATATTGTGGCCAAGGTTTTTTCTTTGAATACGTTCATTGAATCCATTCATTGGCCGTTGCATTAGTAAGCCAGCGCATTAATGAGTCTGCACTGCGAGTGGATGCCATAAATTGCGAGCAACTCAATAATTCACTCTAAGCCAACACAGAAGACAATGCGCGCATATGGCCAAAAGGACTGCGTAACTGAACTGAGGCAGCAGCAACTCATTAAGCTGAGCTGAGTTTTGGCTTTAAAGTCAGCTAACAATAAACATGTATTTATGTATGTTGCGTGCCACATTAGCGGCGAGCCAGCTGAGTGTGGCTTAAGGCCAACACCTAGACAGGGTGTGAGAGGAAGAGAAAGAGAGAGAGAGCGGGGGTATTCTGGGTGTTCTGGATAAGGACAATAGTTGTGGGCGGTGCGGATTGTCATTGTTGTTGGCGAAGTAGGCAGCAGGAAATGTGCCCCACGGCTGTCGCTTCTCATGCGCCTAATTATATGTGCAAATAAATGAACGACCCGAGCTGATTGTGATGAGTGTGTGTCAGAAGCGCACTACATACATGTATATATGTATATATGTATATATGTATATGTGTGTATGTGTGTGTGTGTGCTCTGATTGTGTATTGCTGCGGCATAGATTCAACTGCTGCCGGCAGCATCACGCCCGGCTAAGAGCCGCAATGCCGCCAACTTAATTAGTTTGTTAAGTAGGAAGTCGCTGGATGTGAAATGATTGTATGCACGACTGAATGAATGAATGGCCAAATGAATAAGGGATTGACACAACTGAAATTGCAGACATGAGGGGGCATGAGAGCATACGACATTAATCAGCCAGGTCCACGTAGCCAGCCAGAACAATGCGAATAATAATAGAGAGAGAGAGAGAGAGAGAGAGAGAGAGAGAGTTAAATCAAGTATGTGAATATACATATAACGCAAAGTTGGGTAAACTTTAAACTGAGGGGAAAAAAAAAACGCAGTGAAATGCCAAAGTCGAAATACTGAAATCCAACTGCAAACTGCTCGCCTGGCTCATAACTTTTGAAAAGTGCTACAAAGTATGCCATGGTAAATGGCGACATTGTTGCGCACAACAGCAACAACAACACAATACAATCAAATGTAGATGGACGGCTGAATGGGGGCGGGGCAACAGCAACAACAGCAGCAGCAGCAACAATAAGAGGCTAGCGTCAACTTTGTGCCAAGTTTACTTAATGACCCCGATATAAATTTTACTTAAAACATCATTTTTCTTTACGACTTTCGCTGCCAAAAGCGTCACGGCCTTCAAGGCGACGGCAAACAGGACAGAAGCCAGTCCCCAGCATAAGGAATGCCAGCAGCGGCTGGACGAGAAGGCCACACGAATGCCACAAGGACACAGCTGCCATGCACAGTCAGCGTCCAGCTAAGGACGATATCTGCTACGGCTCTTGCTCCTGCTACTGCTCCTGCTACTGCTTCTGCTTCTGCTTCTGCTTATGAATGTAATTTCTTTAATTATGACAACGCTCTCAGATTGATGCCGGCCTCAGATTGTTAGCCTCAGTCTCTTTGGTCACATCTGTGTGGCGCACGACAAATAGCTGGCAATTGCATTTCATAGAGACAAATGACATTAGCGTTCCATTTCTTTTCTCTGTCGTGCAACTCTTTGAGCAGATAGCGACATCTATGGGCGGCTGAATCAACTATTAATTCGTATTGATGAATTCATTAATTTACGTATTATTTTCTAATAGTCTTGAAGGTCATGCAGGTGAAGGTACTTTTGAGTTGCTCATAATTAGTAGTTGACTAGCTCAAAAGAACTTGTCGTTCATGAACAGTCAGTGGATCTAGTTCCTGAAGAATTGCAATATAAATCAGTGAAACTTGTAGAACAAGTTAGAGACTGAATGTGAATGGAAATGTTCATGAATAGTAAAAGTCAATGAAACTTGTGGTTCATGTACAGTAAAAGAACTCAATGGACTTGTGATTCATTAATAGTAAAAATCAATGGAACTTGTGGTTCATCCATAGTAGAATGGGTCAATGGAACTTCTCATTCATGAACAACATAAAATGTCAATGGAACTTGTAGTTCATGAGCAACTGAATAAGTTGACATCAATGGAACTTGTAGTTCATGAACAGCAAGAAAACTCAAGAGAAGACGTAATTGGAACTTATGGTTCATTAACTTTAGATATTTAATATACCTAGAGCAGTATAAGGCAATGGAATTTTATCGTTTATGAACTGCAAAAAAAGGCAGAACTTTTAGTTCTTCAATAGCTGAATAAGTCAAAAAGTCATTGTAAATGAAACTAGTTCATGAACTAGTCGTTCAAGGACAACAAAGATGGCAATGGAACTAGTTGTTCAAGGACGACAAAAAATGTCAATGGAACTAAGTCATGAACTAGTCGTTCAAGGTCAGCAAAAATGTCATTGGAACTTCCATAAGCAATAGCGACTGATTCTGTCGCCAATTGAACTTGTTCGTTCATAAAAAGTCAAACAAAATGTTCAGCATATGCCAACACTGTTTCTGTTCGCTGGTTCACGAACCAATGACACTATTTAGTTCAAATTCCATGATTCAAGATACAACTGTGAATTCTGTAGTTCCATGCATGCCGTGACCGCGTCTGGTTCCACAGTTGGCAACTAGTTGAACGTTGTCTGGCTTTGTGAGCTAATGTGAAATCGAAACTTCTTTGTCTAACAAAATGGATAACAATCCGAATTGCACCAGAGAATACGCTGGTTATTTGAAGACGCCAGCTAGTTGGGCTTGCTTAAAAAGTTGATCCTTGCCAACCGCGCGTTAACTTGATCAGTGGCACAACTTTGGCGCGGCTTCAATACACGGCCTGGGGGAAATGCGGCTGCTCTGTAGTGAAGTCAACTTTTCGAGCAAGTTCTCAATAAACTTGGCTACATTCGGTTGCGCGGTCTACAGCATGGTGTTGGAGTTGTGGGCTAGCAGTTTTCTTCTCTTTTTTTTCCCCCTTTTTTAGAGGGTGAGCGTGGGGTTGTTACATTTTTAGCCGAGTTGGCGCAAAAGTTTTCATAAGCAAGCGCGGCTGACGTCGACGTCGCAGACAAAGGGCGAAAATGTCTAACGAATTGAAAAACTTTAAAAGCGCCTTGTTAGGCGCGCTTCCGTTTCCTGTAGGTCGTCGTCGTCGTCGTCGTCGTCGTTGTTGTCGTCGCCATTGCTTT
Organism: Drosophila antonietae; assembly: GCA_030914385.1. Classification (NCBI taxonomy): domain Eukaryota; kingdom Metazoa; phylum Arthropoda; class Insecta; order Diptera; family Drosophilidae; genus Drosophila; species Drosophila antonietae. Next base: position 121,307 of record JAUESO010000131.1, on the reverse strand, counting down.
GCGCCCCTGCCCCGCCGTATAGCTAACTACATACACCCTAGCCACACTCGAATTCTGGCTGCTGTCTTCCGTCGCTGGCGCTGAAAAGTTCGCTGTGTCAAGTCATCACGGCCGCCTATAACACGGCTCAAGTCGTGGCCTAAAAGCGTCGACTTTCAATTATTTTGGGTCACACAGAGTGGGCAGTTTGAAAAGTTATTGTTATTGCTGCAAAACTGAATAATTACAATAATACTCATATTTATCTATATATATATATATATATTTGTTTTACAGTTTCGATGTAGAAAATGGCCAGGGCGCCCGTTCACCACTTGAGGGCGGCTCACCCAGCGCTGGTTTGGTTCTACAGAATTTACCGCAACGTCGCGAATCCTTTCTATATCGCTCCGATTCGGACTTTGAGATGTCACCAAAGTCAATGTCCAGGAACTCAAGCATTGCTAGCGAAAGGTAAGTGCCATATACCATTCACTTTATATAATTCTGTGTAACAATTCCGGTTTTGGTTTGGATATGGTTTTGTTTACCTCTTTTGTATATGATTTCAATTCATCTAGATTTTTCATTTACATGATTTCCATTCGTATACATGCATTCACGAGCATCATAAACTATTCATAATCGCATCCATATCACAAACTTTCTGTGACAACTACGAATATATATGAACATAAATATATGATAAGAGCATAATCAACAATTCAAACAACAGCAAACATGGCTGCAATACATCTGACATTGAAAGACAGGAGTTTAGCCGCTCTTTATTATTCCATTGTGATGTACGGCTCTAGGCTTTGCTAGCGTGTGCTACTACTAACTACATTTTGTTTTTACGTTATTCAATGTTATTCATGTGATTCAACTATCTCTACCCTTACCCCTACCTCTACCTGTACCCGATGTGCATAGATTTCATTTGTCCCACCCTGTGTGCCTTCCCTTTATTGCGTCACCTACTTTTGTGACTTTTATACTACTCCTATAGTAACTACTTCCCGCAACTACTACTATTTAAACTCTTTTGCGCCCACTACCCCCATGTAACTGTTAGCACTCTTATCTATTTATTGGCCACACTTTCTAGTACTCCTATTACTATGACAATTACGATTACATTCAAGTAAATAGCTTTACTTATATAACTAGTACGTTTTCTACTACTAATACTACTTTTTTGCACCTTTATAACTATTGCTACTATTACTACACCTATTACAACTATTTCAACTACTACAAATTCCTACATTTCGAATTTTCCTCTAATACTTTTGTATAATTTTCACCCTTACAATTTGATATTATTTCTACTACTATTTCGTGCTCTCACTACGACTTTACATTTAATACATAAACTCAACATCTTATACTGTGCTATAGGGAATGGAACTAATCTTGGTTCAGCCCCATTTCAAATGAACTGCAGACTTCTAATATTAAACATCTTATACTCTGGTATAAGTAGTAGAATTTGAACGTCTACTTCTATTCCAACTTTTACTTATAACACTAAATATCTTTTATCATGGTAATGAAACGTCAATTTTGACTTTCTATCCTTATTCCATTTCATATTCACTACTTATACTAAACATCTCATACAATTGTATACAAAGACAGCTGAAACTCATATTTCTACTCCTATTTTAACTTGCCAGCTTCTTATACTGAGCAGTCGAATTTCAACTATTCACTTAGACGCTACATCTTATACTATGGTATAAGAAGTGCGATCATAATTTGAATTTCCGCGCTGGTTAAGCTTTCCATTCACTACTTATAATAAACGTCTTATACAATGTTGTGCAAGAAGTACAGGAATTCCAATATTTACTCCTATTTCAACATGAACTCACTTCTTATACTGAGCTTCTTATACAATGACAAATTTGACAGGAACTCGAATCTTTACTACTATTCCAGTCAATATATACTTCTTAACTATAATGTAGTATAAGACGTGCTACTCCGATTTCAACATGAATTCACTTCTTATACTATGACAAAAAGAAATTTGACTTGAACTCGAATATCTACTACCATTTCACTCTACATTCACTTCTTATACTATAAGGTATAAGTAGTGTTTCTAAAGCTTCTACTTCTGCTCCTTTTTGTGCTTTTCAAGTACTTGAAGTCATAGGAGTTTAAATTCTACAAGTTGGACTTCTAGTGAAAGTAGTTCAAACTTCATACACTCTGCTGCTACTTTTTTCACTACTATTTCAAACATTCGTTTGACCAGCTGCCAGAGCTGCTCAACTCCTTCTTCAACTTCTGAGCTTTGACAACTTTTCTTCCACTACTTATGCCGAGCGCTGCTCTTCTACTACTTTTTCTATTACTTGAATAGCACTCGCGATGCTCACATAGCATATCTTCTGGGCTTTTATTTCTTGTTGTTGTACTGCCTTTACTTTTGAACATTTTCATTTCGAAAGTCTTAAACTTGTGCTACCAATTTGCAGCATCTGTTGCTATTGTCTGGGCCGCCTTTGCTTGCTTTTTCTCTGCTGAAAATGCTGCCGCAATTCGCAATGCCACACCTATGTTGCATGTATGTATGTATGTGTGTGTGCGTGTGTGTGCCTCTGGGTGTGTGCAGCATCGTTTGCGGTATTTGAGGCACTTTGCCACATTTCCAATGGCAATGGCATTGCAGCGCACCGCCTCTAGAGCAAAGTTGGCAACATCATCATCATCATCATCTGCTGGTGGTGGTGGTCAAGAGCCGTCCCATTGATGGCATTTCTGAAATTCATAGCAAGCCTTTTGCCACATCTGGCTGCCTCTTTGGTAAAAATTCCATTCCAGCAGTTCCGGCAACGTCACCTCTCACCCAAACAGAAAAAAAAAAAAAACAGTCTATATGCTCTTTACGGCTTTGCTATGTTGTCCAACGTCCCACTGTCCGTTGTCCGTTGTCCGTTGTCCATTGTCCGGCGTCAGCTGCTCTGTGCTCTCGCCCGTGAGTTGACCCGGCTTTGACCATTGTTTTGACAATGCTTGCAGGCATCTCGAATAAATAGCAATGGCAACTTTTTGGAGCAAGCTCTGGCAAAAGATGACAAACAACATTTAGCCACAATTTTTGCTGAACTATTCAGGCTTTGATTAGTTAGTCAGCTTTACCTGGGGGATACCAAATATGCATGCCAATGTTACTCGCCTGACATGTGAATGAACAACAGATAGACAGTTGAACAGAGAGAGTGAGAGAGAGAGAGAGAGAGAGAGAGAGGGAGAGGGGGGAGAGAGAGAAGCATTACGCCACTGGAAACCGGAAATACAATTTTCTCCGTTTGACAGCCAACATGTTTTGTGCTCGAGGTGCGACAACTTTTTAGTTGTTCTTTTTTTTTTTTTTTTCCTGCACTGCAATGAACAACAAGAACAGAATAATTACACTGAACAAGATGAACGATATCAAAGCATCAGGTAGCATCATATCAAAAGGCAAAATACACAACACAAAATACAAAACACAAACATATAGAAGCAGAGAGAACAAAACAAGCCAGCACCATATGGAATTAGCCGGGCATCTGGTCAGCGGCCAAATGCAACCTTGAGTAGACAAGTATTTTACAGCTATTTTTACACGACTCTTGGCACTCTCGTCGCCTGCCGCCACAAAGGCCAAAACGCTAAAATATATCGCGCAAAACGCAGATGAAAAATTGCAAAAATATTTGGACCGCAAAACACTTAAGGCCCCCGCATGTACACCGTCCCACCTCCCGCCTCCCACACAGTTACCCAGCGGTTTGCCCATCAAGTGAATACACTTATACACAAATGAAATGAATAAACGTGCAAAGCAACGACAATCATAATACACTCTAAAGAGAGCTAACTCTTAGTAGAGATATCGATTCAATTATAGAGAGTTATTCAATAACTTATTGAGTTTCGCTCTATTACTCAGCTATCATTGATCAGCATTCTTCTCATATTGTTTTCTATCTGTCTGTCTCTCTCTCTCTCTAGCTTTTTCTATATATCTTGTCTTTCTCTTAAGACCCTAAGCTACCATTGATGTTACATCCAAATAAATGTCAGTTTTCAATGTGTGTAAATTTCTACTCTTATCCACTGCATAAATGTCTCTCTTTGTTTTGATGTTTTGATGTTTAGCTTCAAACGCTTAAGCAACTAAATGTTTTAGTCTAAGCAACTGTTATTAAACTAGAATTAAAGTCTTATATCTCATAATCAAATCCTACTATAGGCTGACGTCGCAATTGACTGCTGGATAAGAGATCAGTCAGATTGGCTGGTTGGATAACAGATCTAGATCTATATAGATATACATTGATTTACCCCATATTATTCCACTTAATATCTAAGCTAACATTGAAATCATATCAATTATTACCCGTCCTTAAAACAAAACTTCGAACTACACCTAAACTGATGGATGATAGCTGTGAATGTCAACCTAGACGGAGGTCTAGACATACCTTTCTATGCAACTAAATTTCTACGTTTCCGTTAGGTTATATAACAACTATAAACTCAACTATAAACTCCCTTTAAAAACTTTGAATTACACCTAAAATCACCTAAAATGATGATATATCATACAGTCTAGACAGTCGATTAACTGTTAGATGCTAACTGAGAATGTCAGCCTAGATCCAGACTCAGGTCTACATATACATTGAGTTGTCCTAAAATATCGTCTAGACCTAGCCTGATTGATGGATAATACCTGAGAATGTCAACCTAGGCCGAGGTCTACATATACATTGCCTTAGCCCATATTATGTTATGTAATGAAGCAATATATCAACTAAAAACTTTCCCTTCAAAAACTTCGAACTACACCCAAAATGGATGATAGATCATACCTAGACTTATGGCATATGCTGATGTATGATAGATGGGAATATCAACATAGACCCAACTCTAGATTGAGTTACCTCATATTATTCCACTAAATATCTAAGCCAACATTAAAAATCAATAGCAACTATAAACTGTCCCATGAGATACTTCGCACCACAACCTAGATTGTTACATTCTTTACCCCCAGTTCGAAGCGAGTCGTGTGTAAATACTTAGCTAAACTATGTGTTTGCCGTAAATATTATATAATCTAAGGTAGCACATGGAGACCCCATATACATGCGAAAGTGTCCTTGTGTCACAAAACATGGCCGGCTGACGGGCTGATGGGGAAAGTCGAGTCTGTCTCCCCCCGCTCCAAGTGCAGTGGGCCCCAGGCGTGGCCCTAGAACATAGCAACGATTTAATTATACATAGTTGAAATAAATACATATTTTGTTCTTTTTGGTATTTTCGGTATTTTTGGGGGTATTTTGTTGGCTCCCTTTTCGGCCATTTGGCAGCGACAGCAACGCAATTTGCATTTATTTCTCTTTTGGCTTTCTTTATATACACTTTATGTTGTTGTTGTTGTTGCTGCTGCTGTTTCGGCCTGACTGGGCCAGGCCAAAAACTTTTTGGGTCTGCTTTAAAGTTTTTGGCAGGCCTCTAGTTACGCCGCCTCCTCCTCCTTCTGTCCTAAGCCCCCACTCACTCTATAAACATTTGCCTGGCTGTCGGACGTCTTCTAAAGCGTATACCAGGGTCCGTTCGTTGCGTTTGCTTTCAATCAACTTGAATATTTTTGGTGAGACATATCGCAGTTCCCTCGTCTGCCAGTCTGCCACTTTCAAACAATGTTGTTGATGAGCCTGTCAATTGCAAGCACACACACACACACACACACACACACATACACATAGTTTGGTTATATATACCTTATACTTTGGCAGTGACTGGCCCCAGCTTAGCTGTCATGACAACGACAACGAACAAGTTGAGTGAAAATTTCATAAAGATTTCAACACTAATAACAAATAATTAGCTGACTGACTGCGGCTGGCAAATATCAAGGGCAGCAAAAAAAAAAAAAAAAAATTATATATATATATATATATAGAAGAGGCAAAAGCAATAGCAGCAGCAGAAATGATTCAATTAAATACGTTAGTTAGTAAGAGATAAATGTATTTTTTAAAAAAAAAGCAAAACTTCTGCTACTTTTAGAACTAAAGTTGAAAGTTCTATAAGCTTAAGTCAATAACTTGGGATCAACTTAGATTGCAGCAAATTAAGTTGATTGAATATGTCAGGCATATATTTAATAAATCTATTATTAAATATCTCACAGATCTGTCATAGATCGAGTTGATGACTTGCTGACAAATAATTTAGATCTAGAGTTCAAAATTTCGAGGCAATCAACAAATTATATTAGCTTGATTTCAAATCAATTTTAAATTTAGATTTCAGTTATATTAACTTGAATTTGAAGTTCATTTAATCTAATGGAAGCTTCTAAATTCAATTTCTTAGTATTTCACTTTATACGAAAATTACATCTAAATTAATTTGAGAAAATGCAAAAATTAGAACGTGAGGGTTTTATACATATTGGGCTTATACTCATCGTCAGGCTGTCGTGTTTTGTATGAATTCATGAAGCAGATCATTAAAAGGCTTGACAAGAACTAGAAACTCTCATCTTGAAAATTAAAAGACTTGACGAGAACTAGAAACTCTCATCTTGTTAATCCTCAATCAGTTCTTTTATCATGAAATCGATATCAAACTTTCGAGCTGAAATGTTAAAATACTTTTAGATAAATTCTAGATAATTCAAAAAGTGAAATTCTACATGCAATATAATTGCTCGAAGCTAAAGATATTAGATTTGCATATATGCTGAGACTTATAGATATCATAATTGATCGATAAAGAAAATAATCTCTTGCTTTGAAATCTATCTCTAGCTTTTAGTATTAAAAAAAAAATTAAATATGTTAAAAGGATTTGTAACTATTTAAATTTCTCGTACATCATTACATCAAATAATCGATAGGTTGGAAGCGAACTAAATGAAAGCAATATGAGTCATATCGAATATGAACAATTGTATATAGATTCAAAAACGCAATCTTTGCCCAGAATACTTTAAACAGTTACTCATTGTGTGCAGGGTATTTTCACGTCGTTCAGCTGCAACAGCATTGATTTATTTAGTCCTTCATCACTTCGTATGGCAGCACAAAAACTCAACTACAAATCAGTTGGCATCACAAGCAGACGTTGTGGCTGTGGCAAGCACGCGTTAATTGCATATGTATCAAAGTGCTGGACGAGCTCAAAAGCAATTGATAGCCATGTCGAATGCCGAATACCGAATACCGAATACCGAATACTGAATGCTGAAAGCCATTCAGGCGTTAATTTGCGTTAAATGCCAAGGCGAAAAAGCAGGTGTGTTTGCCAGCTCGATTGTGGGACATGCAGCAAACACCACAACAAGGCACACACACACACACACACAGAGAACACGCAAAAGGAAGAGGTAAACAAACCAAAAAGAACGTTAGTGAGGGCGTGGCCAGTGGGCGTTGTTATGCGTGTGTTGTTTGTGCCGTTGGCATTTGCACAGTGTTTAAAATGCAAGTCACAGACACAACTGTGCCTGTATATGTGTGTGTGTGTGTGTTTTTTTTTTGTTGTTTTTTTCGTTAAATGTCAACACTTCAACTTCGACTTTTGTGTGCAGACACTGCAACTGCAGTTGTGACGTGCGCAACAGAATGACGTCATGAGATGGCCCCCGAGGCAGCCACTCGCTTATCTATCAATTGCCGACGGGGTCATTGCCGTCGCATTGTCTACGTCAGTTGCTCCGGTGACGGTGACGGTGACTATGACGATGACCGTGATGGTGACTGTGACTCTGGCAGCCAACGAGTCACAGTTTAGCTCGACTCTGGCCACACATACATAGCCCTATCCCCATGAACATATCGTTTAACTGCTGCACGTGATGTCTCAATTAAGCTGCTTCAATCCCATTTGCCACTCATTGCATACCTTAGGGCGTCACGCACAGACACATACACAAACATAGACACACACAAACACACACACACATATGGAGACACACACATTTACACAGTTTATGTTAACCATTTTATTTGCATTCCGCTTAATATAATAAAATAAGCGTCAATTATTTATGCAAAGCGACAACTTAAATTGAAAGGCCAAAAGAAAAGCAAACTTTCAAAAGTCTTGCCAAAAAAAATGTTAGCTTGACTTTCAATTGAAATAGAGTTTATATACCCTGAACTCATTGCAAGTGGCACGATGAACGATAAATGTCTGCCCGTGCGGCTTAGTATCTTGCCGTTTATCCCTATTTCTGTCCGTTCATCGGAATTTGTTCGTATGAACTAAAGAAGCCAGCAAGCTGGTCTTTATATAATATACCATATTCTTGTATATTGTATATAATAGGAACTTATGATTTTTATACTCGATAACGCATATTAATTTCTTGTTGTCGATCAAAATCAATCATTTTATCTCGTTTTCTCAGAATAATGAATGCAAATATTTGTTTAATTCGGATTTTGTATAGCTGCAGCTATCCCATCTATCTCAATCACTAGAGACTTGTGCTTAGGCTAATACACACATCTGAATATCATTATCTAGCTTCAAAAAAGATGATGAGAAAAGTTCAACTAGAACAAAAGATATTCAATAATTCAGTATGCCTTAAGGAAATTGAAAATATTTGACATGACAATGCTGTGCAGAGTTCAGGGTATTTCTTAGTCGACCACTCTTACCTATTTATTTATAGTTTATTGTTTTTATTTTTATGTTTTTGCTCGTTTTGTTGTTTTTTAGTATTTATTTGTGTTATTTTGTGTTGTCTGTTGCAAGTCGATTGAGTTGACAATTGCTTACATGTGTTGCGTACTCGTACTTTTAACCTTTCTCTATCTCTTAAGCCTATCGACTTATGATTGTTATTCGTACTATTATCGTTGTTTATTATTGTAACCCTTTTGCAGGTTTAAAGAACAGGAGGCCTCTATACTCATTGACAGATCGTACGTATGCCCAGTTCTATCTATCTATCTATCTATCTTTCTAACTATCTATCTAGTTAACTTTTCATCTTTTGTTTGTTTGCATCTAACCAATGTAATTCCAATTTAATCCTGTCTGCTTGCTTGCTTGCTTGTTCAATGTTTGTATTGTTGTTGTTGTTGTTGTTTTCATTTTCATTTTCATTTTCATTTGTTTTCCTTTTGTACTGTTGCATAATTGTTTTGCACGCCTGTCTGCACCGAGCGTTAATTTCTTTTCTGCCATCGCCTTTTGCCGCACTGCAAATAGAACTCTTTTGCGCCCCTTTGATAAAGATATATATAAATATATGAAGATATATATATATATGTATGTATACATATTTATATTTATATATGTCTATATATATTTGCAAACGAAAAAAAGCAATAATAATTTGACGCTGTTTTATATGCATCTCATTTTTTATGAAGTATTTTTTTTTCGCCTTCTTCTTCCATATTTATTTTAATTACTCAGCGCAATTAGTTAGTTAATTTATTCATTTTGGGCATGTTGGGTACAGCGATGGCCGTATTTATATTCTGTTTTTTTCGAGCAGCAATCAGAGCATATTGGGTTTGAGTAATTTGAGTTTAGGAACTATATACGAATTTAATAATGAAATATAATAAATTTTAAGCAATTTGAAATAAAATGAATATATATTTATATGTATTAGAGATAATTCGAGCTACGGTCGAATATCAAGTTCCAGTTTTTAACGACTTAAAAAAATATGTATTAAATACCAATTGCTCAAAGAAATATTTGTGCAAAATACTAAAAAGTAATGAAGATAATTTTAACAATTAAATAAACAATAATAAAATCGCCAATAATAATAAAAATATAAAAAATAAATAAATATAAAAGTTAATAATAAATTTTAAAAAATAATAATAATAAATAAAATAAAAAATAAGCAAATAAAATAATAATAATAAATTTAAAAAATATATATGTGCATAAATAAAGTAATAAAGTAAAGTAATAAATAAATAAAATAACAGTAAGTAAAATAAATATTAAATAAATATACCTCAAAAAAATAAAATAAATATTATATAAGTAATATTTTACTGCTAGAAGTTGATGACAATTGATGCAAGCATAAATAGTCTAAGACAATGAAAGCAAGGCAATGATATGAAGATATTAGAGATGATATTATTACAAATTATAGATAGAAAGCTATAATCTCATTCCTTCTAAGAGAAAACCTTCTTGAAGTTCCATAAACTTTCTGAGAAGATGTATCCATCTGCTGCCTTGGCCATTGCCAAAAACAGAGTATCTTAGCAATCGGTGACCATCGATGGCGATGTGCATATAAATCAAACTTACTTCAGATACATTTCTGATTAAGAAACCTGAGATGACAATAGTAATATATGAAACACAGCTTTCTCTGCATCACAACGAGCTGCACTGGATATCAAATTTAATTTGTTCAATTCTCTTTGTACGTTTCATAACACTGACAATATTTGATATTAAAGCAAGCGGCGAAAGAGTGCAACAGATTTGTGCATATACGTGAATCAGATCACGTTGTTTGTTGCTTTATTTTTGCCTGTTGGTCGTCGTATAACTCACATGACGTTCCGCGTGCCAGTCGATGCGCCGCATTTTTAACCCAGTCATCATTTGTCGTTATCGTTGTCGTCGATGCAATTAAAGGCGCAAAGAGTGGCCCCGGGATGTTGGCTGAATGCTGAATGAAAGCTGCCAAAGATGTGCCATAAACAAGCAGCAAAAAAGAAGCAGAAGAAGATGACGAAGAATAGCAGAGCTAATTTAAATATGAAAAACATTTCCTATTTCCTGTACGAGCAATGGGAAATTTCGGACAGTACGAATGCAGAAAGGCAAAAAAAAAAAAAATGCCTGAGGTTGAGGATGTTTTTTTTTTCTGGGGGCATTACGGAGGCGCTGGCCTGTCGTTGGCAAAATTCAATCACAGGCCATAGCAACCACAGCTCTCAATCTTGCTCTCTCTCTCTCTCTCTCTTGCTCTTTCTCTATCTGTTTGGCGTCCCTTATATCCATATGTTGCCCAGTTGGCCACATGCAGCGACTCTGACGTATACATAACGTACATATTATTCATACGCAGCATGACATCGGAAAGAAAATGGGATTGGGTTTGGGTTTGGGTTTGGGATTGCGAGCGCCAACCAAATGAAATACGTTCTTTTCGCGTATTAAATTTGCCGCCTCAATTGCCGCTGACGCGGCCCAAACGAACCAACATTTTTTGACATGCGCCCAATGCAAATCACACCCAAAATATACTTCTATATATACATACATATATGTATATATATTTATATATGTGTGTGTTTGTGTGCCAGCTCTACTGTATGTGTTTTCTGCATGATTTTGAGTGGCCTCTTGTGCTTTTAATAAAAATGCATCCCACACACAAATTTGTCATGCACTCGGCAAAACCCAAAAAATTTTTTTAAAAATTGCATTCATATTCTGTGCAAATGCAATTCACACATACATCAAAAAGCTCAGCTGTGAAATACCAAAATTAAGTTCAGTTATTTCGTTAGACCTCTAACATGTTGCAAGGGTCAGGGCTGAATACACGACAAGGATAAATACTGATAGAGAATGTATATACATATGTATTAAGTCCAAGTTTTTATGCGATTCTTTATACCTTGAACTCATGCATGCAACAGGCAAAAGTAGTCATGATACAGCCCATCAAATATATATATAGATTTGATTGGAATTGTGAGCTGAATCAATCTCTTTGTGTTCATCTGTTCTTCGAAGTGTCTGTTCGTTCGTCTGAGCTGCAAAAGCTAGATATATGATATATTCTATATATATGAGCTCTCTCAAGAAATCGTTAAGCTTTTTCTCAAAGTTCGAAAATAAGTCACGCTCACTCACGCTTTGAAAAGTAACCCAACTAGTAACAATAGTTCTCAATGCTTTCGATTATGCTCAGACAGCAACGATCTGTTTTTGGTTTTTTTTCGACAATCTTCACTCAAGGACGTTTTTGTTGCGCTTTTTTTCTGAATGTATTGGTGTGAGGGTATGGGAGTTGCTTTTGCATGAATAAGTCACAGTGTGCGAGCGTTTATCATATTGCTCGGCAAATAAGTCTCCTTAAAGGAGTATAGTGCGTATTGCTTAGAATTCTTAAAATATTTTTTGTTCTTCGAAAGGTTCCGGGGCATACGTAGTCGACTAGAGCGTTTTGACTTTTTTTAAATTATAATATTAATTAACTAGAATTAAAAGGCTTAGCTCACAAACATATATTTTATTCATCATATATGTAAATGTCTCAATGAGCAGTAGCTCATTTGAATAAATCTTGAAAGAATGCCGCTTCCATCAGAGCATATGTTAAGTTGCTTTGCATTTGTGTATGTCTCTCTCTCTCCCTCTCTCTCTCTCTCTCTCTCTCTCTCTCACGCTGTGTGTGTGTCTCTATGTATTTCTTAATGTTTATGAACAATTTCATCAGACACTTGACTCGTTTCGATGGCGACTTCGATGCGCCCACATTATCTGTCAGTCACGAGATTTTGATGTTACGTCGGCTGACCCATTGGCCGCAGTTGTTTATTAGATGCAGCGCCACTTGCCACTCGCTCGTCACTCAAGTGCCTTAAGTGGGCTGGGCCAGTGGGCGTGGCGCGCGTCAAATGATTAACGCAATCGCATAGCGGAGGAGTATGTTCAATCGGTAAGGGGGTGAATGGAAATCGTAAATTGAAAATCAAAATGAAAAGCAATGCGGGCCAAGCGTAATATGCCTATAAGAAATCGCGCTCTCTCTCTCTCACACACACGGATGCTGATGATGAAGAAGAAGAACAAGTGGGTTAGCTAAATTAAAAATTGCTCGAAATTATTATTAGAATTACGTGTGTGCGCGCAGTTGCGACTAACCAGCGAGAGAGGGAGAGAGTGAGAGTGGGAGAGAGAGATTAAAAATAAACGTTAGTAGTTAGATTTATAAATATGCATATTAGTGTAGCGCGCTCTCCCTCTCTCACTTTGTCTACTTATGTAATGAGCGTTCATCAAGCGCACAACAACAGCAAAAAATAATTGCAGATCGCTCAAAGGCAGCCAAATGGCAATTTGAGTTGAGAATTTATTAAACATTAGCGTAGGTAAGTGCGCGTCTAGAGTAAAAACAACAACAACAACAACAAGCGGCAGCAACAACAACAGCACGTGCGTGCGAACGAGACGGAGAGTGAATGAAATTAATTTTGCGTGGAATTGTTGGAAAACAAGAAAAGCGAGAGATAGACAATCAGGTGGAAGGCATTATAGTCAGCAAGTTTCACTGCTCTCTGCTATTCATAATGAAGTGAATCATAATGATGATGCTGATGATGTTGATGATGATGTTGATGATGATAATGTTGATGATGTTGCTAGTGCTACTGATGATGCTGCTGTTCTTGTGTTATGTCAGGCAAGGACGCGTAGCCTGACTTGCCGGACATTGGATATGTCGTCAGGGTGTATGTATGTGTGTGTGTGTGTGTGTGTGTATGTATGTGTGTGTGTGTGCTTGGCATAGCAATCAAACAGGGTGTACAATTAATTTAGCAACGTCCTAACTTATTATGGCTTAGAGTTTCTCTTTGCCAAACTTCTGAAGACACTCTGAAGACTATATTATTGAAGACTATATTAATATGTGAGCATACTTGAGAAGCTACGTTTTAGCTCATATTAGAGCTCAGATATAAATCTTATCGGATTGTTTGATGTGTGGGTGCTAAGCTATGAATATCTCATTAAAAACTCTACATCATTCAAGTTGAGATGATATTCCATAGGAACAGCTACTTATATACGATGTATGTGATTCTTATACAATTTTTTTATCTATCTTGTCTGTTCCGCTCTTTCAGTCCCTGCTCTTACTATCTCTTGCTATCTTGCTATCTCAGATCTTGCCGAGCCGCAATAGCTGCGTGAGCTATGCTGAACAAGATTCTGATTTATTAATATTAAAAAAATGAAATTCAATTCAATAATTTAAATTAAATTAAACTAAAAATAAATAATTATGAATTTGTATTTATTTTGTTGTATTTTCTAGCAGTAATTACACTAATTAGCTGATTCTTACAAGTCAAAATTTTTACCAAGAAAATTTCTTGAATTTTAATTAAAAAATTTCCTAACATTATAATTGAATTTTACAACAAAAAACTTGTTTGGAAGTTTGATGGGAAAACGTCTTAAAATTATAACAAATTGAATTTCACAGCAAGACAATTTATGAAATATTAATTAGAAAATTTCTTTAAATTTAAAAAAAAATTGAATTTTACAACAAGAAACTTTCCTAAAATTATAACAAATTGAATTTTACAAGAAAATTTTTTTTAATTTTTATTAGAAAATTTCCAAAAATTATAATTTGTTATTGTATTAGAAATTCCCTAGAAAAATGTGACAAAAATTTGCTGAACTACTAAAGACTCTATAGCATATCTAGATTCTTCATAGAAATGAATGTTCTCGCTCATGTTCGCTTCAATGAATGTGTGTCAAGGCGACACCCTGTATATTTCTATAATTGAGCAAATGTTGTACATGTTGTGTCAGTTCGTTCGTTCGTCTCGTTGTTGCTGCTGTTGCTCAAGATGAAAAGCAAGCAAAAATCTGACGCGCGCTCGCAAAAAAAAAAAACAAAGAGCACAAATGATGAAAATGAAATGACACACACACACACACACACACACACTCGCTCACATGTTCAAATTTAATTTTATTTATTTATATTTTTATATATATATTTTTTTTTAAGTTGAATATAATTTGTTTCTTACGTTACGTTCAGCTCAGCTGATGGCTGCCGTTGCCGTCCGTTGCCAGCTGCTCGGCGAGCGTCGCGACGCCAGCGTCGCTTTTCTACAATAATTTTTCTGAATTTTTTCATTCCTGAGCGTGCGAGTTGTGTTTTGAGTTTTGTATTTTTGCTGGCCACGCCGCGGGACGCGCTCATTCTCGGCCAGCGCGCATTCGTGGAAAATTCAAAAAAGCTTTCGCCTTGTCGTCTCATTGTCGCAGTTGTTGTCGCAGTTGTTGTCGCAGTCGCCGTCGTCGTCGCCGTCGCCGTCGCAGTCGCCATTGTTGTTGTCATCTGAAATAGTTGTGCGCAGAATAGTTGTCGAGCAATCAAAGAGCAATCGGCGCACAGTTATATAGAAATTGAAATTGCAAATTGCAAACTGGAATTGAAATTGAAATCGTAATCGAAAAGTAAAAAAACAAAAAACAAGAAATCACAAGCGGAATCGGCATCGCATTAGCCGGCCAGCCAGCCAGCTAGCCAGCCAGGCGCTTCCTGGTCTCATGTGCCAATTGCAACACTTTATTTTTCCATTCTTTTACTGTGCCTATGTGTATGTGTGTGTGTGAGTGCATATATCAACATGTTGAATAAAAATTCAGCCTCGTCGCCGTCGCTGCCGCGCGTCCACAGTTTCTTCAATATGATACCATCGATCATGCAGGACGATCTGGCCGTTACCATATTGGCCGATCGTGATAACATGTTCTCGATCAAATCACAGCGCAGGTAACACGCACGCAAGCACGCACGCATCCAAACAGCTAATGCCAACGATTGAAAATCAACTATAAATTGTGCCAGCCCACGCAATATTTGATATTTTTTTCCATCTCTATTTAATGACAAACAACAAAAAACAAATCAAATCGAGCAAACAGACAAATATACGCTAAACTGTCTCAGCTGCCAGTTTATTTACTTACGCATCTTGGCCATACATATTTCTCTATTAATTATGAGCGCACAAAAAAAAATACACACATATATCTATTATATTCATATATATATATGTATATTCATAACATGCTCAAACTATATATTTGTCCAACTATTATTAGTAGAGCACAGATTTCTATAAAAGTCAGTTAAGAGCGTCTATATGCGTTGCCTGCACAGCTTTTAGCTGCATTAATAATGCCTTATAGCTATTGTAATGGCATATGCATTGATTTAATAAGACTCTTAATACATCAATAATAATTACACAGCTCAGTAAATTTCAGTACTGACAGGGGCTGATCAAATCAGCATATATATAAATATATATTACAGCTGAGATTATCAATAGGAAATTAAAAAATAATTATTAATTTTAATAACTATTATTATTAATTATAGTATGCTTAAAACTTAAATTAAATTTCTGTATATATGAGCATTACTATTAGAAAATGAATTCATTACAAGTTTAATAAATATTTCCAATCAAATTTTTAACAGATTTGAGCAAATTTTTATTATGATTTCTGAAATATTTTATCAATTTTTTTATATTTTCATTTAAAGCAACTTTTGAAAATTAAAACCAATATATATATTGTCATATATTTGATATATATTTACATATATTCCTCATATATTCCTTATATATTGACATATAATTCATATATATTGACATAGATTTCATATATTGACATATATTCCTTATATATTGATATATATTCCTTATACATTGACATATATTCCTCATATATTGTCATATATTCCTGATATTTTCCTCATATATTGACATAAATTCCTTATATATTGATATATACATATATTCGTTCTGTTACTTGCTTACTATATTCTGCTCACCTATGTTTAGCTCTATCAAAACAGCTAGCAATAAAATCTATACTTAAAGCTTGATAATTTCAAAATGTATATAGCTAATTTTGCATACAATATAAGCAATTTTTTAATTAGATAATCAATTATATTGATAGCAATGTTATTGATAAATATTAAAAAGTCAAATGTGTATGAAATTATTTATTTGAAAATAAGTTGAATAATCCCTTAATATAACAATGGTTATATTATGGAAAACTATTAAATTTTATTTTTATTAATAAAAAATTCTATAAGTATTAAAATGTGAAATTTGTAATCAAATGTTTAGTCTGAAAATGCATAACTATATATATATTTGAGATAAGCCTTTCTCAAATATATCAATAGATATTTATTTTAGAATAAGTCGTTTGACCTAAAAAATGAGTATTTTAATAGTTATCAATAACATATACATCTTATAATTCCTTTAAGAAATATATGTATTAATAGCTTTGATATAAAAATTAATATTTAATAGCTATCGAAAACATATCCATCTTATTTTTGAATAAGTCGTTTGATATAAAAAATATATTTGAATACCTATGATAGCATAATAATTAATGTTTTAATAGTAATCGATAACATATTCATGCTCTAATTTATTTTAGAATAAAGTATTTGATGTAAAAATATATATTTTAATATATACATCTATATCTTTATAAGATTTGTACATGTTATCGAAAACTAATCAAATATAAATTTCATAAATCAAACTTTTAATTCAAAAATGTATTAATTATATCATTATTATTCTCAAATATATCGATTGTTATGTTATCGATACATCATTAAAACTGTGTATTGTAATCAAATTTTTTAATTCAAAATTCTGTGGAGTTTCACACAAGAAATGTTAGCGATAGGTATTAAAGAATTGAAAAATAACAATAATAAATAATAAATAATAATAAAAAAAGTCAGATTTTCATCCGATTTCGCACTTTTAAAGTTAAATTAGCCACGCTCCAATAATATTGTATGTTTTCAATAACTTTGAATAATGGGCAAATGTAATTTTGAGTTAAAATTAGTTAAACTTTAATGAAGAACATGTTTATCAATAACAATTGGTTAGCTTGCCCTATTGGCTATAATATCAATAGACACACGACAAACATGTTTCAAATATAATTTCAAACTATTCAGCGAGGAATTGCATGCAATGGCATTCGAGTTGATTTTTGTTTAACGGCTAGATCCTCGCACAGAACACACTGGATGAGTCACGAGCATGTTTTCTTATTTATTATTATTATTATTTATTATTTTTGTATTTTTCTTTTCTTTTTTTTTTTTTTGCGTCGCAGTATTTCTAATCGAATAACAAACTAGAATCCCACTAAAGTGCTCAAATGAAGACGAACGAATTGTGAACAGAGCGCCGCGACATGATTTCAAATGACAAATCGCTGGCAAAAACATTTCGTCTGGCTGGCTGCATAGTCTAGCGACGCGACGGGGCTAAAAGTGAAGAGTTCAAACTGGCGGAGGGGGAGGGGGGGGTAGGGGAGTGACTGGGTCAGGGGCAGGGCACAGTGTGGAAAGGGGGCTCTCAGGAGGATGCGGGTGAAGTGAGTTGAGGTGATTGCCATTGCACATGGGCAACGTTTGCCGCTTGTTGTTATTTATGTTGTTGTTTATAGCAGCCACTTTAGTTGTGTGTTTGGATGGACAAATGGATGGATGGACGGATAGATGTGCGAGCATACAATATACAATAACATATTTGTACAATTGTTGCGACACACACAGCAGCATCCATAGATATAGATATATTGCAGCAGTGGGACGTGCCAAAAATCAGGCAAACATACCGCAAAGCAAGCAAATGCGAGAAAATGATTGTGTGAGAGTGAGAGAGTGAGAGAGAGTGAGTGAGTGAGGGCAACCTGGTCTGTAAATGAGTTGGCATCATTAATCGTATATCGTTGTCGCTTTACCCAGCTATATCTCCCTCTATCTGCTCATATATATATATATATTAAATATTGCTGTTTCATTTGAAAAGCATTTGAACATTGTAGATTTTGTGAAAGAGTCGCAAAATATTTTATGAAATTTTCAATATTTCCAACCATTTTCATTGGCAGCCAATTGGCTTTAAAGCTGAAATAGCTGTGTATATAGTATATACATTTATATATTTATATAAATATATAAAAATAGAATTGATGTACAAATTTGGCATAGCTTGGACATACATACCTAGTAACAAGGCTTCAAATAACTTTTATGTTTTCATGTTTTTATAGTTTTTTTGTACAAAAATACAAAATTAGGAGAAGCAATATGAAAAGCATATGTAATTAATTTCTATGAATGTTCTGAATATTTTCTATTCTTTTTTGCCGAATTAATGAGTCATATTGAATTATATATACCTATATATACTACATACATATATATCAACTATACCTAACTATATAATAAACCTAATGTATACTATATTTGTATACCAACTAAATATCGATATCGATTACCGATAACTCTATATAGTCGATAACTGTCATTATTGATTAGATTATCAATTAATTATATCGATAGTCCATAATAAAATAAAATAATATTGATCTCATATCAGTATATCGATAGACATTATATCGATATATAATAAAATTTTGAAAGTATGGCCGTTATCGTTTATAATCGTTATACTATCGATAACTTAATATCAATGACTGTTGTGCTATCGATAACTAAAAAATTAGAAACGACTCCTCTCATGATTGATGCTACAAAAAGTTGTATATCAAAATCAATATATACTATCGCTATATAGATGATACTACGACGACGAAGTACTATCAATTACGAAAGTTATTAGCTATATGATGATGCCAATAATATCGATAGCTGCACATTATTAATACTTTGATAGTATCTATTATGATAGTTATCGGCTATACTCCATATAATAGTAACATATATCAAAAGTTTTGATAGTACCAACTAGGCCAATGGCTTTCATCATTTGATATTGCATTGCTATGCCCTGAAACCTATTCCAAACTCTTATGCCCATATATGTATGTCTCTATAGGCCCTGCCTAGTAGCTGCTAAGTACTACCAATTTTAGTGTTCTCAGTTAAGCAATCTATAAATACACCTTTTATGGCCAATTTAACGACTACAGGGTATATGTACATGTTTATATATATATATATATATATATATATATATATATATATATACATATATAATAAAAATAAAAACTGAAATTTAAATTTTGGCGCCGCCAATGTCGCGTCGTGACGTCACTAATGGGCCAAGAACTTTCTTTTTGTTTATTTTTAATTTTTTGCTGCTTCTTTATTTATTCGTTCTCTCCCTTGCCCTCGCTGCTTTTGTGTGTGTGTGCTTTTAATATTTTATTTTATTAATATTAATTTATGCCATTTTTTGTTTGTCAACGCAAACGACAACGTCTTCGTGCTCGTCTACTTATTATTTATTTCTTTTATTTATTTTTTTTTTACAATCTTTTTTTAATTTTCCCCTTTTTTTTTTGCCCATTTAATATTTATTTTCGGCACAAATATTTCAAGCCAAGCGGCTCGTGTGCCACCAGAAACGTTTGCACAAACTGTGTGCGTCGCCTTTCGTTCCGCATATCTATAAAATTGTCGAACGAACCTGCATCAAGTTCTTGAATGTCGTCCTTTGTGCCATGATTCACCAACTTGCCTTTCCCTTTGTTTCGTTGCTTTTTTTTGTTTATAATTTTTTTTTTTGGCAAGTCTATTCGTGGCCATGGCGCTGACCTTTTGCGGTCGGTCCGGCTGGTCGACCCTCATTCGGGCACCTGGTTTTCATATCATCGAATGCCTCGGGCGTTGAGGCACCTGCGCGAGTATTCCAGTTGATTTGCCAGCCAATTGGGTTAACCACATAGGCATTTCAATTTATATCAGCTCAAAATTCTCATATATTAAAAATATTGTACCAAATTAAAAACCAAAAAAAAAAAAAAAATATATATTACAAATTATATTTATGTATCCATAAATTTGTATAGAATGGGAATGGAAGACGAGAAGTGTAACGTCTAATTTATGCTCTATTCGATTTGAAATTCTTTCTACGGTTGTAAGTTGTGCACAAGGATTGTTCGATGCCTGCGATTACGTGTCTATTCAGATTACTGATTGGCGTCAGGAATTATAGTAAACGGTAAACGTTGAGTGTAACGAGTAGCTTTATTGGAACACAATTGAACGAGAATATCTGATTGAAGATTGTTAGCTCTGGGGGTCATAATTGGTGTATTTTCTGATACAGCATATTCGATAGCTTTTCTAACTCGTTATATGAGTCATTCTTCATTCATGTACATTACGAATTTCTTGATTAGTTATTTGTTATTCATTTACTCGTTACTTTTGCTACTCGCTAGTTCGTTAACTAGCTTTATTATAGTTTCTCGTTACTTATTTAACTCTTTATCTATTTTAATGTTTTGTTACTTCTGTTACTCGCTACTTATATTAGTCGCTATTCTTACGACTCGCTACTTCTTTGATTTGCTTTTTATTCTTGCTCATCACTGAATATGGCTCTATTCCATCATTTCTACTACTGTGACATCTCGTATCATTCGTTACTCAGTTACTAGCTACTCGTTACTCGCAATTTGTCGTACTCGTCGTTTCTTCAATTACTTATATAACTAATTCACATCATTCGTTACCTCTGTCATTCGCTGCTTCAATTACTCGCCACTTCAGTTACTCGTCGCTTTTCTTACACGCCATCATAACTATGTATTTATGTTATTTATATTATGTTATCTACATTCATATTTATATCACAACCTCTGCTATTCACTTTTAATTTCATCGCTTCTCTCTTTGACCTACATATACATAATTTTTTATCCCTATCAATTATTTGGCATGCTTATGCTCTTAGGTATTTCTATATGCTTATACTCGATAACTATTGTAACGTATACTTATCAAATTTTCTCTCTTTCTTTTATAGCCATGGCGAGGATCTCATTGTAACGCCGTTTGCCCAAATTTTAGCCAGCTTACGTTCAGTGCGCAACAATTTATTAAGTCTGACAAATGTACCAGCATCAAACAAGTAAGTTGATTGTGACCTTGACACGCCCACACATGCCCCATATCTATCTATCTATCTATCGTATGAAAAAGTCATTACACCAAATGATTAAAGCTTGTGACCCCCGCGATCTATGACAAAACAAGCAAAGAGGATTCGTTTCGATTACGTTTTCATTCTACGTAAAGCCCGTTTCCAAAATTATTCCCCGAAAAGCAACTCTTGCTCCTTAACCCATATTCATTTATAGTATATCTCTCACTCGCTCTCTCTCTCTCTCCCACTCCCACTCTCTCACTCTTGCTATCTCTCCATCCGCCCCATACTCTATCTAACTTTGGCCTCTTATCTGATTCTCTTTGTCTTGCTGCCTGTCGATGTCCCTCGCCCGTTCTCTATCTTTTTGTGTGTGTGCTCTCTCAATATCTTATTGTCATCTCACACTTTAATTAATCAAGTGGCAACAACAACAACAACAGCAACAGCAATCAGAATCTGAACAACAACAAAAACATTAGGCATTCATCTACTTTTCCGACTAACAATAATTTTGTCTGTATGCATATTTGTGTGTGTGTGTGTAAGCACCACCCCCTACACACACGCACACTCACACACACACACACACACACTTAGAGACAAAAGCAAATGAATAAAGACCCACTTAAACAGAAATGACGACAATGATGTGAAGAAACAAACCACAGTGCCAGCTGGGTGCTTGGCTGGGAGGTGTAAGCAGTGGAAATATGGGGTGTCGGGACAACGATTTCTATATATATGTATATATGCAAGTGTGTGTGTGTGTGTGTGTGTGTGTGGCATCGTGTTGACGTGCCAAAAATACCGCAACTAAAAAGCGTACCACACATTTTATTTATAATTTTTCCATCGAATATGACGGAACTTAAATTTAGAGAATTGTCAGTTCTATTGAACTGGACGCAGTCAGCGAGTCGCCCAGGGCGGGGGGTGGATGGGGGAGGGGGCGATCTCTGCATTGGCATCCTAAAAATGTCTTCTGTTGTTGTTGTTGTTGCTGCCAATTGGCACTAATATCTAACTATCTAAATGTGTGTGTTGAATGAGAACGCCCTAGCAACCTTGTCACTGAATAAGTCGCCGAAGTAAATCTCTCCCTGAGTATGCCAATTAAATCTTAAGCTAATCGATAATCATATGATTTTTTATTAAATGTTGTACAGAAACCCCCCCCCCCCCAAAAAAAAAAAAAAACCACAAATTCTTCAATTCAATTTTGTTCATGTTTTTTTCTCTCTCTTTCTCGTTCTCTCTCTCTCTCTCTTTCTCTTTTGTATATGAATATAAATATATATATTTGTGTTTAATATATGTGTTTATATCTGTCTCGCTCGCTCGACATTAACGACATTTAATCGTTGTTTATGTTGTTGTTGTCTTAATGCAAAAAAACAAATTATAACAATATTAATATTAATAATAATTCCCCAATTCTCAATGTTGTAAAACACGTGTATTTCTGTTGCTGTGTGTGATTGTTAACAAAAAAAAAACATGTTTGTAATAATAATAAAAAAAAAAACGCCATCTATTACTTATGCATTACTTGCCTTGATTCCCCCTTCACACTCCCCCATTCTGTCTGTTTAATTCACAATTTCATTTCAAATTTTGTTTTGCATATTTCACTTTGTTTTGTCAATGTTTTTGCCATTTCCCCAACCCCCTTTGATTGTTTCTCAATTCAATTTTCTTGTAATTTTTACCTTGTTTGTCTTTTTCTTTCTTTCTTTTTTTTCTTTCTTTTGCGATTTTTGTTTGTTCTCTTGTTTGTTGTTGCTATTGTACCTTGTACCTTTTACCTTGTACCTTGTACCTTGTACCTTGTTCCTTTCATAATCAAATCAATTCCTTCTCTCTATCTATCTCTCCCACTCTCTGAACCCCCGTCCATTCCATTATCCATCCATACTTCCTTCCTATCTCTGTCTCAATCTGTCTCTGTCTCTGTGTGTGCGCGTGTGTGTGTGTATGTGTGTGTGTGTGTGTGTGTGTGTATGTACGGAAATCATGTATTAATCAAACAAGATCCAGGCGGCCAGCTCAATCATCATCCGTCGGACGGGCCGGAAATGCTGGCGGTGTCCAACTAGCACAAGGCGATGAGGCCTACACACGCCTAGCCACCGATACTATTGAGGAATTAGATTGGTGTTTGGATCAACTGGAGACCATACAAACACATCGCAGTGTCTCTGACATGGCATCGCTAAAGGTGCGTCGAATCGTTATCGATAACTAATCACATGCGATAACTAATCACATCATTTCTATCATCTCTATTTATCGAACAGTTCAAACGCATGCTTAACAAGGAACTATCACACTTTAGCGAGTCCAGCAGATCGGGCAATCAAATATCCGAGTATATTTGTTCAACATTTTTGGGTAAGTTATAGAACTTTATCAATTGATTGCTCAAGCCTTAAATCATATTGCGATTTACCTTAACTCCTTAGGATACTCAATATTGATTAATGATTAATATTAGTAATCGATATTAAATGTTGATTAATGATTAATATTAGTAATCGATATTAAATGTTGATTAATGATTCTTATTAGTAATCGATATTAAATGTTTATTGATGATTAATATTAGTAATCGATACTCAATGTTGATTGATGATTAATATTAGTAATCGATATTCTATGTTGATTAATGATTAATATTAGTAATCGATATTAAATGTTGATTAATGATTCTTATTAGTAATCGATATTAAATGTTTATTGATGATTAATATTAGTAATCGATTCATTGTATTGTATTTATTTAGAATTTAATTCTAAATACTTGCTACAATGATATAGAGTCAAATTTTTGTGAAAATTTGTATATATTTTCTTGGATTTTTTTTAACAAATTTTGCTTCATGCGTAAAATGTAGAATAGATAGTCCTTGTCACATTTATATGAGTTGGAGCTAAATATAGTATATACATGAATTCATAACAAAATATTGCACAGTATAATTTAGGGATTAGGGATATATATGTATATATACCAAATTGAAAAGAAAACAAAAATACATTTAAAATTTCCATTGAAAAAATTTCTTTTGATAACTTAAGCTAGCCCAACTTGCGACTGTCTGCATTTGATGACATTTCCATTGTTGTTGTTGCCTTTGCATTTTCGCCAGCCACACGCACAAGAGTATGCAATAAAATTGCATTAACCACAGGAAAGTTCAAGTAGTGGCAACAGCAGCCCACACACCCCACACACAGTTGCCACTCATCCAATTAGAAGTATGCAAAACAATAGCGAAAACTTTTGTGATATGCCAACAACTGAATAGAGCTGCACATTTATGCACAGTGCATAAATGAAAAAGCTGAAAGTAAAACACGGCAACAGAGAAAAAGTAAAATTAAATATATATATATATATATATATAAAATAAAACTGAAATGTGGGGTAAAAAGTAGAATAACAAGACTTCAACCAAATCCGTCGAATTGAAAGTGCAAAATTAAATTATGCAGAGCAGCATAAAAACAGATGAAGTGGAAATTTCATTGTTTAACCTACGAAGTTCCCCCTCACACACACACAGCCCCAAACCCCTTTTAGCAGCAAAAGGGAAAAATAAAATGGGGGAGAAAAAAAAAACTATGACCACGTTTGACGTTGCCTCGGGACATGCACAAACAAAGGCGCGTAGTGCAAAGCGAAAGAGTTACACACAAAACAAAACAGAGAAGAAAAAACACACACACACACATACACATACACATACAAAGTGTGTGTGTGTTGGGCACGCTCGACGCCTAAAACTGTGGGTGTGGCCAAGCATAAGGTGGGCAACATATTTGCACATTTGTCCATATTTCTACATCGCTGAGCTGAGCCAAAGCCGAACTGAAACGAAACGGAACGGAACTTAGCCTGGCGCGAACTCAACTTAAATGGCTAAAATGGGCAGGTTCAGGGCTAAACGGGATTTTGTTTTTTGTTTTTTACTGCTGCCCACCTTTGCGGCCACTAGCCTAGGCCTTTGGTAGTTGCTTTTGTTGTTATTGTAGTTTATCAAGCATAAAATCGCATTTCACCCAAGCCTAGCCTGACACACACACACACACAGAGAGAGAGAGAGAGAGAGAGAGAGAGAGAGGCAGCCCTAATGTCTATTTGTAACACTTCATTTGAAACAGAAGCGCCTGCCGGCTGGGCCAACCGAAAAGTCACACGCACACACACACACACGCACACACACACACACATGCGGCCAGGATAACACATAAATGTGTCCGCCCAGTCGATAAGTTGACCGTGCGTATACGTAATGTCCATGGCGTTTGGCTGCGATTGCAAATGCGTGTGTGGCATGGCTGGCGGCTTAATTGAAACGGCTTCACACACACACGCACGCACATTAAATTTACATACATATGTGAGAGAGAGAGAGAGAGAGAGGCAGAGTAAATATCTTGTGGCTGTCGCATATGTTAATCAGACAAATCGTTAAGCTCGAGCGCAAATATAAAAAAAAGCAGCTGTGAAACGGATTTCAGATTCAAAACTCAAAACCAAAACCAAATCGTATGCAAAATATGTACATATGTCTGCATACACTCACATCACTGAATCTCTGTATATGTGTAGGTGTGTAGAGTATATAAAAAAAAAGTATATATATATAGAGAGAGAGAAAAAAAAGTAGCAGGCAGCTGAGACAGCTTTGCGTCGAGTTCATAGCCGTGGGGCAGGTTAGCGATGTGTTATGGATAGGATACGTGCCAGGCTCTATATGAACATATGTGCATGTGTACATGTATGTGTGTGTGTGTGTGTGTGTGCATATTTGTTTTCTATGTGCATTTTAAAGAGTTGGCGCTAGAGACAACAGCAACGACATGGAAATACTCTATAGAATAGCTCAAACATAGATAAATATTTACTTCGTATTTCCGTGCAGTAACTTTATTTATTTATTTTGATTTTAGTTCCGTTTGTGTGTGTGTGTTGAAAAGCCTTTAAATTCTATCTCGACTCGACGCTGGCATTAAATGTATATTAAAAACATTTGAAGCCTTTGGGCATGAATAAACATGGCCTGCCTGGGCTCAGCATTGGCTGCATGATTGCTGCTTGTTCTAACTGAAATATTAACTGAGCCCCTCGTACACTGTGCCAGCCATTTCAAATTTGTTAGCTCTTCTCTATACGCATATTTAGTGCTAACAGTATGTATGAGGCTGACTAATAAAAGGGCATACATCTAATATTTATATACATTTGATATCAATTCAAAGTTTTTTTTCTAATTAACTTTGCTTGCATTTTGCATTAAAGTGTTGTGAATTGAATATTCTAAAATCTATGCCCTGTAGTTCACTAGGAATATGGCATAGCAAGTTGAGAAAGCTATCGAAATGGAAAGAAATTGATATGTTGAATTTTGCAGCTTGGTATATCAAAGCATTTTACGTAATTGGTCCTATATCCTCTATTATGTAAGGACATACTACACAAAGTCAACATAATATATTATTACGAAAGAGTCTATATTACGTGAAAGCCAAAATAACGTAATAAATCTATTACCTTAGACGTTAAATTACGTAAGATTTATATTACGTGAGAGCCCAAATTAAGTAACAAACGAATAGCGTAAGATTTATATCACGTAAGAGTCCAAATTACACAAGAAACTGAATTACGTAAGATCTAAAATCACATAGGAGTCCAAATTACGTGACGTGATCAAATTACGTAAAATCTGAATAACGTAAGAACAGTTATTACGTAGAATCTAAAATTACGTAAAACTTATATTACGTAGAATCTCAAATTACGTAAAACTTATATTACGTTGTATCTCAAATTACGTAAACCTTTTATTACGTAGAATCTCAAATTACGTAAAACTTATATTACGTAGAATCTCAAATTACGTAACAACCCAATTTTACTTAGGCCCCCAAAATCACGTAAATCTTTTATTACGTAAAATCTTAAATTACGTAAAACCTTTATTACGTAGGATATCAAATTACGTAACAACCCAATTTTCCTTAGGCCCCAAAATCACGTAAGGTACCTACATATTTACGTTGCTGCATATATTGCGTAAGAATGTAAATAAACGTACGGACCCACATTAAGTAAGGGCTTACATAACGTAACGGCCAGAGTAACGTAAGGACTACATTAAGTAAAAAGCAAACCTAAAGTTATACAAAGAACTCAAGCAGAGCAGGGTATCTGGCCGCACGCACGCATACCTATTTATGGCTTTCATTGTCTACAGATTCATTTAAAATTTAAATAAATCTCATTGTATGCACAGGCAATTTGCAATTGTTGCATGAAAAAACATGTTACGCCCCAAAGTAGACAATGCAATTCGGATTGTTGCATACATGAGCAGGCATCTGCATATTTATGGCGAGTTGAGCATAGCCAAAGAGCAATAACATGACGTATACGTAATCTATATATAATGAGCTCATTTGGTATTGTTTTCTGGCATTTGCAGACAAGCAGCAAGAGTTCGATTTGCCCTCACTGCGCGTCGAAGAGAACCCGGATCACTCGAACTTACAGACCACCACCCAGCAGCAGCCATATCCACGCAGTCGATCCCCGCGTGGCCCGCCCATGTCACAGATCAGCGGCGTGAAACGGCCCCTGTCGCACACGAACAGCTTCACCGGGGAGCGTTTGCCCACATTTGGCGTGGAGACGCCCAGGGAGAACGAGCTGGGCACTCTGCTCGGGGAACTCGATACGTGGGGCATTGAGATATTCAAAATTGGCGAGCTGAGCTGCAATCGTCCGCTCACTTGTGTGGCATACACCATATTTCAGGTAAGTTACTTGATCATTGTCATTGTCATTGTCATAGTTACTTGATCATTGTCATTGTCATCATCATTGTCATTGTCATTGTCATTGTCATTGTCATTGTCATTGTCATTGTCATTGTCATAGTTACTTGATCATTGTCATTGTCATTGTCATTGCATTGTCATTGTCATTGGCATTGGCATTGGCGACTAGTATTGGTATTAGCATTAGCATTATCATAGACCCTATCATTATTATAATGTTTCAAATCCAACTAACTATAATTTCGAAATAGAAGCTAATATTTTGCCGTTTCTTCTGGTATACTTACAGAGTAGAGAATTACTGACCAGTCTTATGATACCACCGAAAACTTTTCTTAACTTTATGACTACTCTGGAGGACCACTACGTCAAAGACAATCCGTTTCACAATTCGCTGCATGCCGCTGATGTGACACAGAGCACAAATGTGCTACTAAATACACCGGCATTGGAAGGTGTTTTTACCCCCCTCGAGGTGGGCGGAGCGCTGTTCGCCGCTTGTATACACGATGTTGATCATCCTGGTTTAACCAATCAATTTTTGGTTAATTCAAGTAAGATCAAATATTAAATGAAATACATCATAAATTATATTGCATAAATATTATATTGTTTATAGGTTCCGAACTAGCATTAATGTACAATGACGAATCTGTTTTGGAAAATCATCATTTAGCTGTTGCCTTCAAATTATTGCAAAATCAAGGATGTGATATATTCTGTAATATGCAAAAGTATGTCAAATTTCAAAGATCATTGTAATGTTTGGATATATTATATTGAGTTCGATCATTTGATGTATTTGTAGGAAACAACGCCAAACATTGAGGAAGATGGTTATTGATATTGTGCTCTCTACGGACATGTCCAAGCACATGAGCCTGCTGGCCGATCTGAAAACTATGGTGGAGACCAAGAAAGTGGCCGGATCTGGAGTTCTGCTGCTGGACAACTACACAGATCGCATACAGGTAAGAGAAGTCAATTGATTTATAATATTAAAGGCGCTCAACTCACTCTCTCTCTCTCTCTATCTCTTTTACTTTCTCTTTAGGTACTTGAGAATCTGGTGCACTGCGCTGATCTGAGCAATCCCACCAAGCCATTGCCGCTGTACAAGCGTTGGGTGGCGCTGCTTATGGAGGAGTTCTTTCTACAGGGCGACAAGGAGCGTGAGCACGGCATGGACATTAGTCCGATGTGTGATCGCCATAATGCGACCATTGAGAAGTCGCAAGTGGGCTTCATCGATTACATTGTGCATCCACTGTGGGAGACCTGGGCTGATCTGGTGCATCCAGATGCCCAAGATATACTCGATACGCTTGAAGAGAACAGAGACTACTATCAGAGCATGATACCGCCATCGCCGCCACCATCGGCAGCCGATGAAATGCCGCAGGACGAGAAGATACGCTTCCAGGTATATACATACATATAAAGAATGAATGAGAAGAACCCAATCGTAAGCTCATCATCAATTGATAATATCAATGCTAACGTTTTAAATACGTTTTCTAGGTAACGCTCGAAGAGTCCGATCAAGAGAATTTGGCCGAACTGGAGGAGTGTGATGAGAGCGAGAGCCGAGATGCCTGCTCCAGCACAACCACAGGGACAACGGCACCGAGCGCTGCAGGTGGTGGCTCCGCTGGCGGTGGCAAGCCGTCTGGGAGTCAAAATCAGGCACCACACGGTGGAATATGACGGAGAGTCGTGGGAATTTATCGCAAATTTACGGAAAAGGCGCACAGCTTCTTCCTAATACGTTAGTGACTATAATTAACAAAGAAAGAAAACAATAGAAAACTTCAAACCAAAAATTTAAGAAAATCTAAAAACTAAAAAACAAACAAAAAAAAACAAAAAAAAAAACTAAAAGCTATAAAAAAAACAAAACAAATGATTAAGCAAATGTTTAAAGCATAAAACCAAACAGCAATAGCTAAAGTACCGTTAAACTTCTAGAGAAAGAAAACGAAAAAAGATAAAGAAAAAAAAACATAAGAAATTAGAAATTTACTTACTGGAAAATGAGAGATCGATGTGGAATACACTGAAAACCAAAAAAGAAAATATATATATATTAATAATAATAATATTAATAATAACGTAAAAGAAAGAGAAAGTAAGAACAAGAGAAAGAGCAGCATTAACATAACATTAATAAATATCTAATCTTAAAAGCTCCCAAGACAAGGCAAAAACGCGCACTGAAACCAAAAACGAAAAGCAGAGCAAAATACAGGAGAAACCAATGAGAGAAACTATCAAGAAACTAATCCAAAATTCAGACATAAGCACAACCATAGACCATTTTTATTATTATTTCGATTTGATTAAATCTTTTGTTTGTTTTTTTTTTTTTATTATTCCTTTTTAAAATGCGAACTCTAGTTTTACCAAAATCAAATTTCTGTTAAATTTAAGTCAACGGCTTGTTGTTTTATTTTTTAATTATTATTATATATATATATAAATTACTTTTATTATATTGACAAATCAAGGCCAGGAAGGCAACTAGAACAACAACAACAACAACAAATAATAATAATTATAATAATAATAACAAAAAATAGTCTTAAGTTATTTTTTTTTGCTGGTTTTGTTTTTAAGCTAAAAGAGAGCAAGAAAATTATGTTTGCATGCGTAAATTTACAATTTTAATTATTAATGATTAATTTACTATCGATTGAAAACTATTTTATTGAGAAATGACAAAAACTACACAAACTAACAAAAAAAAAAAAAATATCAAAAACTAATTGCAATTAGGTCTATAAAATATAAATATACTGTCAACCTTCCCCTAACCCGCCTAGACGAAAAAAAATTATATATATATTTGCAACCCAGTGAATTAAACAATATTTGAAAACAAAACAAAAAAAAAACACAAAAATTCAAATAAATTGAAGCAAAAAACATTTTAAAAAAATATATATATATATATACAAAAAATAAATATAAAATTATTAAGAAAAATATATGTACAGTCCGCAGCTTGGACTGCGGTTGTAAAATACTATATACATACATATGTATATGTATATGTATGTGTATATATATGTGTACATATATACATATATAAATATAAAATAGATTGTTTTTTTTTTTTTTAATATTTGTACATAATTTAAATGTTGGACTCGAATTTAAAATAAAGCAGCAAATGCTTGCATCTAAATGGAAAAAAGAAAAAAGAATAACAAATAAGAAAAATGATAAATGATAAAACAAAGCCAAATAGAAAAAAAATTACACTTATTTAATTTGCTTAAAAAAAAAAAAGTAAAAAAGGAAGGTAAACATATTTTTTACAAAAATTAGTTAAAGAAATGATTCTTGATTTTTGGTTGCTTCCAAGTAAAACGCTGTCTTCGCAAAATATTCTTATTTTAGTAGTAACAGCAACAGTAAAGTTGACAGAATGTAATGTAACATTAACAGCAGCTGTTAACGGCGCTGTCTGAAAATTGAAAAACACATAAATTCGATCTGTGTATGTTAAAGCAAAAGCAAAAAAATGCCACACGAATTTAAACACTTTGATTTGATTGACTTCACTTGATCAATATTTGGAACACAGTTAAAACAAATAAATAAGTAAATTAAAAACAAAGACTTAACAAGCACAAGCACTAGCAAATTCTTAACTAAAAAGCAAACAACCAAAAAAAAAAAAAACAAACAAGATGCAATTTAAAATTAAAAAAAAAAAAAAAAAAAAAAAAAGTCATTGGCTATATAGCATACAAATACAACTAAACCTACATATGTGTACTTCTATATAAAGCAATCTGTGCTATATATATGTATATATACAAGTGTATATGTGTGTATTTATATATACATATATATAGACACATGCTCACGCTGGTGCGTGATCGATCGAGAGAGTGTGGCAGGCCAAACTAAAAAGCGCATAATTTATTACGTTTATTGTTATTAATTTATTAATCTTTTTTTTGTTATGTATATATATATATATATGTATGTAGCTATATATATATATGTATATGTATATAATTAAAACATACACACATATATGTACATACATATATATGTCTATTTTCAATTGTGTTTTAGCGGGCAGGATCCGTAACATTTTTTTTTTTTTTTTTTAATATTTACATAATATTAAACATGCACATATATATATATATATATATATATTTAAATATATATAGAAATGAAAATAACTATTTAAATGAATAATGAACCTTGATGGTCTAAAAATATCATTAAAATTACATATTATGCACTATTCAAAATACAAGAAAAAAAAACAAAATATAAATAAAAATACATACATATATATAATAAATATATATATATATATATCTATATATATATATATAGTCAAATGTATATTGTTTCATCTAAGCAAATTGTTGTAACTGAAGTGCAGCATTCAAATATTGTAAACAACAACAACAACAAAATACTTTACTAGCAATTTAAGCAGCATTGTAAATGTGCGCTTCAGATATTCAATGAAACACAAAAAAAAAAGGATATATATATATTTATATATATATATATATATATACTTGAACAATAGTTGCAAGCAGGGCGCAGTCCATGGCAAAACTAAAAGCTACTTTAACAATTGAGTGAAATGAAAAATTACAAATAAATAAAACAAAAAAAAACAAAAAAAAAAAACCAAATGACTTTTTTTCTCACAAACAACAAAATCTAATTAAAAAATAAATCAAACAACCAAATGAAAGCAGTGCTAACTGTTCATTATGCAAGCATAACATGTATACATATATATATATATATATATATATACATATATATGTATTTGATGATGACTTATCTAATGTATTCCAAATTGTTTCTTAATGCCACACTTGATGTAATATCTAGTATATATAAAACAGCTATTTACATATGTATATGTTAATACACATACACACACACACACACACATACATGAACACATACAGCATATATATATGTTTACCTGTAATTGACAATGTATTTATTCACTAAAACAAACATGTGTATCGATATGCATATATGCATACGTATTACTACTACTAATATATATATATATATATATATATATATATATATATATATACATATATATATATATACATATGTATGTCTGTATGTATTCGTGTCTTGTATGTGCATTGTGTGTGTGTGTGTGCATATGTGCATATATCTTGAACCGATAAATGGCATTGACATAAATTCTCGCATTGGTAAACCTAAAGCAATTCATAAATGTATGTATATATACACTATATATATATATATGTATAAAGTGCAAAAAGAAAATCAGAAGTTATCGCAGATATATATATATATATATATATATATATATATATATACATATATGAGCTCTTATACATATGCAAGTAGTATTATATACGTCGTGTGTTTTTTTTTTTTTTCTAGTAAACTACGTCCCATAATGTTAGATGTTATTTAATGGATTTTGGCCAAGATGCAAAAAAAAAAAAAAACAAATTTTTTTTTGTAAACTGGAAAACAGTAATTGTGGCGCAGTTTAGAGATACTTTTTTTTTGTGAATTGCTAAATAAAACAAAAAAAAATTACATAAATAATATAAAAAATATATATATATAGATGTATGCATAGAGTAAAATGAATATACACATATATACACATATATGAATATAGATAAAAGCCAAGCAGCAGTATAAAGTATCAAGAAGAAGCAAATATATATATACTATATATATCTGTATATATATATATGGGCAGGCAAGGCAAATAGTTTTGTACTTAAATGAAATGTAAAACACCAAAAAATGAAAATACAAAACTCAAAAG
The DNA here is from genome assembly GCA_030914385.1 of Drosophila antonietae. Lineage (NCBI taxonomy): Eukaryota > Metazoa > Arthropoda > Insecta > Diptera > Drosophilidae > Drosophila > Drosophila antonietae. The sequence goes on along the minus strand of JAUESO010000131.1, from coordinate 86,900 downwards.
AAAAACAAAAATAAATGTGCGCAGGCGACGGTTGTTAAGAATAAAAAAAATAAAATTAAAAAAAAAAAACATAAAAATGTGGCAAAAGTTGAGCTCAGAAATGCGGGCAAAATCTAAAGAAAAAGGCAAAAGAAATCTAACAGAGATATGAGATATGATACATGTATAAAGTATTATATATATATATATACGTATGCATATGTATATCAATATATATATATAGCTATATACATATAATGTAACGCTGGCGTTACATGGAAGCAGTTAGACATTTTTTTTTTTTTTGAAAATTTATACAATTATATACAAGAGAACTCAAAACACACACACACACACACACACACACGCACACTTACATACTTATATAACTGAGAAATCGAAGAACGAAAAGAAAGAAAAACCATATAGAAAAGTTGGTTAAAGCAAAAGGTATGTGAGGCAAACTAAAAAAAACGTACGCTTGAAGTTAGAGAAACGAATTGAAACGTTAAAATAGCCAAGTAAAAGAAAAGAAAAAAAAATGAAATCGAGTTTAAATCCAACAAGAAAACCAAATATAAGAAAATTCATTAAAAATTATTATATGAAAATACATTAAAAAATACATTTACGAATAAAGGAAAAAGTAAAATTGAAAAAAAAATTTGAATTAATTGCGAAATGAAAAGTAAAACTGAACTACATCTGGCCCCATGTATGTATATTTATATATATATATGTATATGTAAACTATATATATATATAATATATGCGTATAACGTAAAAATTACTGGACTACCCCTATGATTATTATACAGGACAAGTTTCTAGGATTTTTCTTCTTTTTTTTTTAGTCGTGTCTCGCCTCGTCTCTGTCTTTCGTATAATCCATAAATTGTACATATATATAGTAATATATATGTATATACACATGTACGTATTTAAGCATATACACGCACACATACATATATATATATATATCTAACTATGTGTGAAATAAGCATTAACATTTATGAAATGAAAAATTAAATGAAAAATTGGAAAAAAAAGCAAATGAAAAAGAAATGAAAATTTATTCAGTTCGCAGAGATGAGTTATAGAAGTAACCAAGGCATATATATATATGTATGTTTATGTATATGTATGTATGCATATATATAAATGAAGAGAGAAATAAATAAATCTAAATGAAAAGAAATTATACTTGAGTAAATCACTCTAAATCACTTAAATCACTTTGCAATTGGGTGGCGATAATACCTAAGGGTATATGGGATATGCTAAGGTAAGAGTAAGTAGATGAAATTTTATATAAGTAATCGTAAATCATAAGGACAATAAATATCTTAAACTGAATCCCTTTTGACAGAGATGCCAGATCGCTTATTAACATACCGAATCGGAAGCTTTATCCCAAGCAGATTTTTACCATGAATCAGAAGAGCGCTCTTCGTATAACGAACAGTTCGTTTCGCTTAACGAACAAGTTGCTGGCACGAATTGTGTTCGTTAACCGAGGCACCACTGTATATATCTATACCAGATATCATATACCATAATGCATAATCTAGATATATGTTGAGTAAGAATTTGATTTGCTTTACATAAATTTAAATAGATATACAAAAAAATTGTTTTTTAAATACTATTTTGTACCCTACAAATTAGTTCCCAACAGATACAGGGTGTCCCAAAAGTCACGCACGCAGTAATTTTGATAGAAAACACCGTTTTATAATGAAAATGTATAAACTTTTGATTTATATAGTATATAGTATAGTGTTATATATGAAATCGAGCAAATGGCCTTTGCTGACACATACGCACACTTTTATTGAAGTTTTCTATAATTGCTTTGTGGCTGGATTTCATTGATACTGCGCGGCATTTCATCCTTGAAAACGTGAGTGATCGTGGCCTTTCTTAAATAAAACTTAGACTTAGACTTAGACAGAAAATTCCAAAGAATATAATCCAGCTGCCTTAAGTCACATAATCTGAGCACCAAAACGGAAAATCACGCATTCATATGTTGCCAACTCTGAAGTCAGTATCTGAACAGTTGCATATATAACCCAACTACTACTGTATATCATATATATATCATATAATATATCATAAAGAAATTTACACTTTTATAAGGCTTTATTTTCTATCAAAAATTACTTCTTGCGTGATTTTCGAGACACCCTGTATTACACAACTTGTGTCCGCAGCACTTGAAATCTAATTCTAGGCAGATCTTGCATGAGCCTCTTCAGTTTGTTCACAGCTGGCCAGATGTGATGCATTTCTTGATTTTGGCCAAAACTTTGAAGCAGTTTCATTGCTTCATTGCTTCATTTATGGGCATAGTCAAAAACGCCGAAATGAGCCCAAATTGGAATACTTGTTGAGCAGATCTTGCATAGATTCTTCGGAATGTTGTTGTTGAATTAACTAGTTCATTCAGTCAGTATTCGCTGAACTACGAATCGAGCAAAATTTGAAATTCTAAATTTAGAAGCACATAAAAACATCAAGATCTAAATACTGAAAGATATAAATTTCAAATAAATATGAAAATACATTAAAAATTATCCCGCAGCTCGTCAAGTTAGTTAAAATGCACAAGTTAAATATATTTTAATTGTAATAATTATGTTTATTTTTAAAGAGTTTTTGTTGTTTTTGCTTTTATTATTAATTTTATTATTATTATGTGTATATAATTTTTCCACTATAATTTTCATTTAATTATTATGTTTGTATGTTGCTTAATTAATCATTTAAAATAAATTCATTAACAATTCGTTTTAACAAATTAGGAGTTTTTTTTTTCTGGTTAACATTGACCAAGAGAAAAAGAGAATTAAAAAAAAAAAAAAGTTCCCATATATATATATTAATCTTTATATATATATAGGTATTCTATGTAACTATTTGTTTGCCTCTTGTTCTGGTTTGTTCTGTTTAGTTCGTGTAGTTTTTCAAACTCATTTTACTTTGGTATAATACGTGCACTGCGAGCTCTATTTTATGTTGTTTATATTCTTTTTTTTTTTTAATTTTAAATATTTATTTAATTATTTTTTGTGGAATTTCGGTATTTTAGGTTTAGTCTCTTCGTTTAAAAAATTCACTTGGTAATTTGTAATTTGTAATTTGTATGCATTAATTTTATCGAGTCAAATTGAGTTAAATCTACGATCAACAATTGAAACGTTGTTTGGTTTATGCAGCAGAAATTTTAGCATAGCTTTTGCTTTTCTTGCCATTCTTTTTTATGTTTAATCTTAGTTTGTGCTAATTTCTAGAGAAATGCAAAAAGAGTTTGGTCAATGCCGATGCCGCAGCTACAAAACTTTAAGCTAATTCATTTCTTGTATAAAAAATTGAAAGTTGAAGAACAAATTCTAATTAATGCGATTTGCTTTTGGAATTTTTCTATTCTTGAACGAAAATGCGGTTAACTGGAATCGGTGCTATCTTAAAAACATAATTTTTTGGTGGTTGGCTGCCCATGAAGAGGCAAGTGAATGTGTGTGTGTGTCTCTGTGTGTGTGTGTATATGTTTTTGTATAGAGGGAAAGTCTATATAAGTATTATATAAATATATCTATATCTACATATATATATATATGCATATATATATATATGAAGTTGCAAAATTGAACACGCAAAGTTTAGACATCGATGACGCTATCGTTCTTCTTCATCTCCATGAGATGTGTCTGCTTGAGCTTCTCCTGCATTTGCGTGAGCATGTCCTGCATGCGTCGGATCTCTTCGTCCTTCTGCAGCAACAGGCGATCCGTTTCCGAGATGGCCGCATCGAATCCATTCGTTGAGCTAATCGAATCACGCTTCAATTTGCCACGCTCACGCAGCGCATGCTGTGATATCTGTGAGATGCACTGCGCCCGAAAGTTCTCGTAGTGCACATCCTGTGAAGGCACCCAGAATGAGTTATCGCTGTGGACTTTTAATATCTGATTGACTCACCTGTGTGGTGTCCTTGAGGTCCTGCATGTGCGTCGAAATGAGGAAAGTGCGCAGCTTTATGAAATCACTATGCTCTGCATCCTCCACATTGACCACGCCCCAGGGATACTGACGTCCGCGCACCTTTTTGCCAGCCACCTCCAGTATGGTGTTGCTGCCGACAACGGCAAATGGTATGGATGCCTTGAGCTCACGATCCTGCTGCTTGAAGTCATCATCCTCATCTGAATCGCACTCGGGAAACTGATACAGCTGTATGTGATTGTCCTCGAGATCCTGAAGGATGCGCTCCTTCAGCTTACGCACTTCCGTCTTATTCAGGCTGTCCGCCTTGCCAATGACCAAGACAATATTGACCTTACGATGCAGTCGCCGTATCAAATCCAAATCCATCTGACGCAGGCTATACCAGAAATATTAAAAGTTTTATTAACAATCGATTTCGCTTTGGATAATCCATGGTGCGGTTCTCCCGCACTCACCTATGCCCCCAGGGCGGCACAAAGTACAAACAGCAATGCACACGATTGTCCTGTATATTACGGCGATTCAGTCCGCTCTCGTCGGTGAAATACTGCCGGAACTGTTCATCAATGTACTGGGTGCAGACACGCCAGCTATCCTCACAGTTGATCGCATCCCCAAAGCCGGGCGTATCGACAACAGTTAGACGCAATCGCACACCACGCTCCTCAATATCCATGGTCTTCTTCTCCACACGTGTTGTCTTCTCGATGCGCTCCTCCACATTGGGCACTTGGCGATTCTTGTAGAGATCACCCAGGAATAGGCTATTGATCAGCGTCGATTTGCCCAGACCCGATTCACCCACCACCATCAGTGTGAACTCAAAGCCGCGCTTCACCGACTTCCGATGCACTTGCTCCGGCAGCGTGGCAAAGCCAATATAATCACGATCCTTATCAAATGACGGTGTCTTTGCTGCAAGCACAAGATGTGAATATGAATATGAGATGAGTTAATTATTTTTTTTTGTTTTCTTTATTATTTTTTAATATGTGTTAAGTGCATAATCCTTGCCAGGACACGTGCTGAGTGCCATTCGCTCCATTTGCTCATTAGCGCAAAACAAATGAAATTGCTCGCCCGCTTAGCTCAAGTGCAAGCTACTTCACAATATGCAATGCACTCGGCTTCCCTCCCCCCCCCTCTCTTCAGTACTTCTTTTTATCACCTGCCTCCACACACACACACGCACACACATTTACTTACACATGACGCTGTGTGTTGATTTTCTGCCTTTCGTTGCCTGCTGCTGCTGCGTGTATGTATATATCCAAAAATGCGCCGCCTATTTCAGTATCTAATGGGCCTTGCCTTTTTCTTGGCACTGAAGAGTTGTTGAATTTACTTCTTTTTTTTTATGCCTAAGTTTACTTTCGTTTTGTTTATTGAAAGTTACAAAAAAAAACAAAATCCCCGAGTTTTTGAACACTTTATTGTATATTGTTTTCTTCTTCTTTTTTCTTTTTTCTTTTATTGTTATGCTATATTATTGCGTTTTCTCCGTGGCTGGAACAGCTTCAGCACGACTCAAGGCACGGAGCTGAACAGAGCACTGGCGCACTGGCCACCAAGCAAAACATGCCCCAAAAAAAAAAAAAAGTACGGCAATAACAAAACCTTCTCAAGAAAGGACAGCAACAGCAACAACAACAAGAAGCACGCGAAAAGAACAGCCCATGGAACTTTAATGAGCACACTTTAATGCGCGCTCTCTCGCGTGTGTGCTCTCTCTCTCTCTCTCTCAGCCTTTCCTGGCTGACCGGCTCTCTCTTACTCCCACTCCCACTCCCACTCTCTCTCTGCTCTCTTTGCGCCTGCGCCCAATGCCCACAATGCCAGGGTGTATGGATGGGTGTTGTGTCCATGCGAATCTATGCCACTTGGTAGTTGCAACTAGTTTCGATTTGGGGGTTGCAATGCCTCAGGGCGTTACCAGACATTGGAGAATAATGTTTATATATGCTTACGGAATATATGTGCACATCTCTTCGCTATTATCGATCTGTCAGTTATCGATTCTCGCTACGCAAACCGAAAAAACAAGAATTATCGATAACGAATGCATAAATGTATGTTTAAAGAGCAGCTAGTGTTAGCTATCGATAGTGAGCAATTATGAAATTACAAAACTATAGTTATCGATCTTGCAGTTATCGAATCTCGCTGTGCAATCAGAAAGAAAAATTACAATTATCGATAACAAATACATAAATGTATGCTAAAAGGATAGCTTGTGTTAGCTATCGATAGTGAGCAATTATATTATTATAAAATTAAAGTAATCGATAACAAATGCTGCAATTTGTGCTAAAGGTAGCCATATGTACTGTATTTTGAAGCAAATGATATTCGATGACAAATATTGAAAGTTGAGATAATAGTAGTTAGGATTATGCATTTGCGCAGTTTCCTTCAACTATCGATAGTTATCGATAACAACTGCTTAAATTATCATAATAACAGCTAGGAATATGCATTTGGGCAGCTTTTGCAACGATCGATAGTTATCGATTACTAACTAAGAACAAATTATGACCAAATAAATCATGTATCTTAGATGGAATAGTGTAGGTATAGCTAAAATATCGATATTTAATCGAAAAGTAAAGATTGTATGGATCGATAAAATATCGATTTATTTATTTACCGAAACGTCAATAACACATTGATTAGCTCATAATAAGCTCTCTTATTATATACAATGGAAAATATTTATTTAGCTTCAAGCAATGTGGCAACGCTTTGCAAACCAGCTCACCCCCAAATGAAGAACTCAGCTAAGGGTGGCCAGTGCATAATTCACATCCTTGCTATCCGGCGCTTAATCGAGTTTAGACACGTCAAGTAGGCAAATCTATTGGACAACTCTCAACAATGTCGCTCGCACCCGCACTCCCGTGGACGGTTGATCAACCCTTAAATGATGCACTTAGTGCACTCACTTATCGATAGACACGAACAACAACAACAACAATGCAAGTGAAACAGAAACCGGATGTCAATCAAATGCAAGAGCGAGCGCAAAATGAAGCAGGAACCCCCACGTAGTCGCCCAGTTGGCAATTAGCCAACAAGGAAATCGTGTTTACAACAAAGTTCTATGCCCTTGTTTACAAATGCGAATGACGCTCAACGCTTTAAGGGCTGCTTATGCAACACTTTTGATTGAATTTGTCGATATGCAATCTGTTGGAAGGTTCCACCGAGCTTTGAGCTTTAATGTTTGGGCAGTTATTGCTGTAGCACGATTAGTTTTATTGTAAACTTGATGGCAAGTGTTGGATGGTCACTGCTGCTCGGTTCTGTTATCGTTTGTTATCGAATCGGCGCTAGATTTAAACCCTACAATTTAGTTAGTTCTTAAGTATTTTTTAAATATATATTGTTCAAAATGATTATTATTATTTTTTTATTTATTAATTTTATTTTTTTTATATATTTTTTATTTTTTTTATTTTTAGTTTTTTTTTTTTTATTTTGTTGTAATTTATGCAAACTCTTAAGACTACCCTTGGCATCATTGATTAAGTAGACTTGTACTCTGATCTAACCAAGTCGATGAGCTGTTATCTGATTCAAATTGTTACTTGAATAAACTTGACAATGAGATGAAAGTGACGCATTCCAGGAAGCGTATTCAACGAGTCGTTGCTCGCCTCGGCATTTGCTCAATTGTTGCGATATTTGCGCGAAAATAAACAAACATCACATAAAAGCTAAAGATGAAGACGAGGAAGAAGCAGACGCGAAGCGACGAGCGCTGTTTACTAACGACTTATAAAGACTTGGGCAAGAGGCACAGATAACTCCAGCCAAAGCCGTATATTCATATATCTATCTGTATCTGTATCTGTATCTGTTGCTGTTGCTGTTCTTCTTCTTTTCGTTTTTGTCTCTTTTGTTTCGACATCTGTCAGATAAATACAATTTATATGTTTATATATATTTGCTGCATATGTCTGCGCTGCCTGTTTGCAAACTGGTTTCAACTGTGCCGAATGCATATGCATTTATTCAATCATTCAATCACTGAATCACTCAATCATTACGTTGATCATTCTGGCATTCAGCAAGTGTCATCTCGAATCTCGGCCCTAATTCGAAAATCAACTCACACTGAATCAGATCTTTATCCGAAGCGTGCGGCGCCTTTGCTTTATGCGGGCGTTTTCCCCTCAACTCCCATTCCCCCACACACGCCCCCTACCCAACCACCCTGCCCCAGCTTGCTCCTACAACCATTGCCCGCCCCCTCGCTTTTCAGCTAGACTCGTTCACGTTCGACATGTTTATGTGGTCGTTCGTAATGTCTTGAGAGTTCATATGAAAGTCGTCCCCCATCCGACCCCCCCCCCCCCCCTCCCTCTCGCCTTTAATGCATTCACAGTTCATTGGCTAGACTTTGTCATCGATAGAACTTCGAGCAGCAGCAGCAGCAGCAGAAGAACAACTTCAGCTCAAGGGGCCAGAAGGGGTTTGTCAGTGAGAGGGGGGGGGGGCAGCTGCACATTCACATTTGTTAATGGCAGCGCTACATTTGCTGTTAGACACATTTGCTGGAGTTCATGGGTGTCAACCACTTGAACATTGTGGCCCCCAAATGGGGCTCAGCATAACTTCCACAGCATTCGACATGCGAATATGTTGGCCATGGTCTAGAGATGGTAGACCTAGCGCATGCACGACATACGAAAGCATCGATAGGGAATATACGAATACATGTATGGGATATGGGATATGGGATATGGGATATGAGATATGGAATGTGGGAATATATAAATATGAGAATCTAATCTACCATTGTTCATTACAATATACAGTAGAATCCGGAAGACGCTACAAACAAAAGCCGATTTTATAGTTGTCATGTTCAATAGGATTTAAAATAAAACAAATTAAGTTTTTAATAAAAGCGAAAAAAAAAATATATAATAATATATATACATATGTATATTAATAAAAAAAAAACGGACTCCCTTTCATAAAAATTTGTATGGGAACCAAAGAAGACATCGAACTTACGTCGCTATAAACGAACGCTGTAGCCGGACGAACATTAAAAGCGGATTGCATCGTCGCAGATCTATATAGTTAGAAAGCATTGTCTACCTAAGATTCTCAGATAATTTGTCAGCCATGCAACTGTATATGGATAATAAACTATGATTAAAATAAGATTTAACAAGGTTGAACTATACCTAAAAACTAAACTAATATATTTGTATATATACTGTGCTACGTCTATAAATTGAATGCTCAGAAGATTGTAAATCTATGTAGAGAATTTCGATAATGAACTATGACTAATTTATGACTTGAAGTCTTAAACTATAACTAAGCTTAGCTTGTATCGGCTCATGAAACGATCTGTATAGCTAACTGCTTTTAACTCTTACTGTTCAAGTATGCTCTAGCTTGAGATGCACAATCTCATATATGATTTCATTTGATTTCCTGTTGCTCTTAATCGTCATCATCAGCAGTACCATCTCTAGCTGAAAGCTCCACACTTTTAGCGACGATATCATCATTATGACAGCTCATTTGACGGGGCGCACTTAGCGCACACAGCTTCAAATTGAAGACGACGCATGAGTTTTGAATGAATCTCGGCGATGATTCTCGCTTGCCGTTTGCCGCTTGCCGTTTGGCATCTGCGTCTCATGTATCGAGTCTCGTGTCTCAATTTCATGCAATTAAGTTCAATTCGAGATGGTTGTGGGCCTTGTTCGTGTTTGTGTGTGCGTTGCCTTGCAGCACGGCACACTGTGGATCGAGTGGCTCGAGTGCAACTGCAGCCACACACCCGCACACACACACCACCCATCTAGCCAGCCAGCCCAGTGAGCATAGTGCAATGGCATCGATGGCTCGGTTTCGTGTTGCAGCTTTTGAAGTAAACAAACAAAAGGCAAAAGCAACAGCAGGCACAGCAGCAACAGCAACAGCAACAGCAACAGCAACAGCAGCAGCAGCAGCAGCAGCAGCAGCACCAGCAGCAGCAACAACCACCACAGATCGCACCACCAAAGGGCCACTCGATGTGCTCCCAATGTTCCATAAATAGAGCTGCAGCACGTTAAGAATTTCGTATCGTTCGCCTTTCCAAACAATTGATGCACGTTTCAAGTGGCTTCACAGCTTTGCTTTGCTCTGTGAAGCAAGAGCCTCGCCTCCTGCTCACCTGCCCACCTCCTGTCCCTTAGACCCCTCAGCTCTTGCCGCTTGCTTGCCATGCTTCTACAAAATCTATTGCGAAGCTCCAACTATGTCATTCCGTTTCCCAATTCCTGCCATTGTTCCTGCATCTCGTGTAAAATTCTTGATTTGCATTTGCAAAACGATTTCGTTGCATCCCAACTAAATTCCATTCCAATCAATGCCAACGAATTCCATTCCATATTGTTTCTCTGCTTCTCAAATCCTTTGCACATTTATATATCTATATACATATGTATCTATGTGTATGTATATCTGTCTTTAATTGTTTGCATTTGTTCATATGTTCTGCTGATAAGACAGACAGCTATTAGCACATTGTCTGGTTTCAGTTCCAATGCATGATTCAACACATGTTTATCTATTACATATGTATAAATATCTTTTCTAGTCAACAACTTAAGTCAGCCTACATAGGTGTATACATATATCGATAAACTATCAAGGCTGTCAAATGTTGAAGAAGCGAGCATTACTAATTGTTGTTAGTTATATAATATATATAGTGTATAAGATAGTATATATCAAATCTTTCTATATACCACAGATAGTAGTAAATTTGAGATATCAAATGATTGACTGAAGTAAACAAACAAAAGCTAGGAAATGGTATAAGTTATCGAGAAGTTGTATAAGTTATCGAGATTAAAGATTTATCTTATGAGAAACAATATTTCTTATGAGCTCTACAACGCCTGCTTCTGCCTACAGAAATCATTATAAATTAAATATCTTATCAATATCAATTTGTTCAGGCTATACAGAGATCAGTACAGTATATATATATATATATATATATATAGTACAGTACACAACTATAAAGTACGTTTAAAGCGACAAAACTTTCGGTCCCCATACAGACTTTTGGTTACAGCGTCTTCTGGGTATAGCGACGATCACTTGAGCGTCGTTATAGCCGGATTCTATTGCATTTTGATTTGAATCAATTGAAATCAGATGAACCAAGAGTATTTAACTTTCAATTGTTTCTATATTATGTATGAACCGTCATTAGAAAACTATGATTAGATATTATTTTTTAATTATTAATAATGAAAATTTGAGAAAAAGAAATGTATTATAATATTGTAAAAGAATAGAAATTAAGAACATCTGAAAGAATATTTAGTTCGATATATGTGAATGTAAAGAATCGTATAATATTTGGGATTTACTATGAGCACAATAGAAATCATTTTCTAAATCAATTCAATCAAAGTATTTATGAGTATTTAGTGAGTCTCAAGCATATTGCATGTGCATTTATATTTATGCAGTAATATTATATTATTTATATAATTTATATATATATATTCTGTTTAATCATCTGACAATTGTCTTTCTTTTTTTTTTTTTTGTAGTTTTGCGAAAAGCAGTTGACAAAGCTTTGTGTTGATTTACGCTCCAGTTGTGGCTATATTTTGATTCCCTCTATTAATATTGCTCAGTTGCGCCCCCCCCCCCCCCACTCCCACCCCTTCCCACCACTCGCCCACGTGACGCCCCTCGCTTAGACAATGCAAATGCAAATGCAAATGACAACAACTAACAGACATACATTTGTAATCATTTGCCAACTGACAACAACAACAACAACAAATGCAGCAACAACAGCAATTAAGTATTTATAATGACTTCTCAAAGACTGAAAAGAGGGAGCGAGCGAGCGAGCAATTGCAATTAGAAATATTAATAGAGAGGGAGAGAGGGAGATGAGAAAAAATATAAAAATGAGAACAAAATACTAAAAAATAAACAAACAAACAAATAAATTTGCCATGTTCATTTCAAATGTTTCGTTTTGTCACGAATTCCAATAAGAGAATGAAAACTGAAAAAAAAAAACAATAAACAATTTGTGACGTCAGCGCGTGACTAAAGTTAACAAAATACAATCTTATATACACAAACAAAAACCTAATAAATTCCTTTTAAGCAAAATCGAAAGTATTCTTTCTGGCTAAATTGTTGTTTATCTTATCACGTATCAAGCCGAGATACCCATAGAACTATATGCGTATACCCTGCATAGCATTGGGGATCGTATTGAGAGTTGACTCGAAATATACATATATTTATGTAACATATGAATCCCGTTATTTATACACTATTACCTATATGTAAGGTATTTATATATCATTTTGCTCACATGTCAATTAAAATCACTTTGACTTCACCTCATTCAACATATTAGGTGAGAAAGAGTATTTAAAGTGCGATCTCTTCAACTATTTAACTGTGATTATTTTCTTACATTTTGTATTTTCTTACAACGGCATATCGAATAGCCCAACCCGACCGAACGACGCCCCCTTTAAGGCGACCCCAAAAACAAGAAGCATAAGGAGAAAGAAGAGGAAGACAAAATGTCAGCACGAGTGAAGCGAACGCTAACAACATGTCAACTACTGTTAGCTGCGGTCACGTTGCCTTTACCCTTGCCTATGCTCAAGCCCAAGCCCAAGCCCAAGCCCAAGCCTCTGCCGCTGCCGCTGTCGCTGCCTCTGCGGCTGCCATTGCCATTGCCATTGCCAGGGGCCACCAACTGCAGTTAGTCGGCAAACTGGAAATAGACACGCCCACCAAAAATGGGCAGCGGGAGCAGAAACCGCAGCCGCAGCGATCAGCGGCTAGTTAAGGCAGCGACCACAGTCGCAGTCGCAGTCGCTGTCGCCGTCACAGTCGAAGCTGGAGCGAAAGCGGCTGCGACCGCAAAATGTTGTGCCAAAACTGAAAAAAAAAGAAAAGAAAATCAAAGAATAGAAAATAAAAGAAAGGAACGAAGTGGGCAACAACAAAGGCGCAGATCAACAACTATTTGGACTATGTAATTTGCGAGCTTTTATGGACACACTGTGTGCAATGAGAACAAGCGCAAAGAGGAAGACATAGACTACAGAAAGAAGAAGCTTAAAGGGAAGGGAAACAATTAGCGGTAGGCGGGACGAAATGGGCAGCAAAGGCACAGATGAAGTGCCATTAAAACTGTGTAATGTGCGCGCTTTATGACCACACGGTTCAATTATTTGAATGCACTGAGAGAATGCGCGAGGGCAGTTCAAAAAGTATGTGACAAGAAATTGTACTTGCAATTTATAATGGAAAATTGTAATTTTAAATCAATATATTGAGTTTAAAATTATATAAAATATTGTTTAGTGTAATAAAAATTTTTTAAAATGTATTTAAAGTTTATTATTAAATTGTAAATTATATAAAAGAAAATATTTTGTAAATATTTGTAATATTTTTAGTTAAAAAATAATATATATAATATATAAATGTTAAATTATTCAATCTTAATTATAACTTAAAAAAAAAAAGAAGTTAACATTTAAATACTTAAATATTTAAACAATATGAAATACCATTTTTTACTCTCCAAATATAACAAACAAAATTTTTGTCTATAAAATTTAATAATAGTTTTAATTAAATTTTTTAATAAATATTAAATATTTATTTATTTTGACTTTCAATTTTTATTATATGCATAATTTAGAATTTAAGAATATTCAATAATTAATTTTAATTAAAATTCAATTTTATTATAAAATACCTAAAATGATGTAAAAATATTTAAGAAATTTTTGTAAATTAAGAAAAATATGAATTATATTATTATATCAATCAAAATTTTTAGGAAAATATCATTGTGGCATATTACATTCAATATTCAAAAATAGTGAAACTGCAATTTACTCAATGGGTTTAAGATTACATAATAGTCGTCTGAATCTTATTTCTAGAGCGAAATGATTCACTTATTTACATTCACAGCTGGCAGTGAATCAGAAATTCACGTTTCTAAATCACATTCTACTCAACTGGCAATTATTGAAATCTGTATTTCTTTAAACATGGGAACTCATATTGCTCATCATAGGTAGTTAAAGCTTTTCAATTACGCGTAATATCGATTTATAGAGTACATTGACAAGTAATTCTATTAGTGAAACGTTTAGTGACTAACGTTATAGGCAGTAATTACTGTAACAACATTAGCTCTAAGCAGCTTTGCTCTGTCCACTCAGTCAATCAATCAGTGCGTGAGTCAATCAATCAGTCATCTCATAATATACTACTACTACTCATATAGAGAGTAGAAAAATAATAGATATATAGATAGATAGATAAGAGAATAGGTAAATATAAGCATTCATTATAAATAATAGTAGAATATTCCCTTTTAGCAATTAATAAAACACCCCTCGCATAAATATCTACTTACGTTTCGGATAGAGCGGCGGGCGACTCTTTGCTGTTTCCGTAATGATGATCGGTTCAACTCCTGCTGCTGCTGCTGTTCCTCCTCCGCTTCCTGACAGCGACGGCGGCTGCGACTGCGGCAGCGGCGGCGGCTGTTGCTGCTTCATGGCTGAGCTGCCGCTGCACAGAACGCCGCTAAAAAGGCGATGCTGCTGTAGGAATGCCGTTTTGTCTGCCGTTTTCTGTTTGTTTGCGATGATTATATTTGTAACTATTATTAATATTTTATTAAATTTTTTGCAATATTTTTATTTGGAATCAATTGTGCACAAAAACACCGATGCTTCACGTTCTACTGAAATAGTTAAATGTTTATTGTTGATTTTCGGTGCTTATCAGCGAGATAAACGTCTGTACATTGGTGTGTGCGTGTGTGCTAATAGCTCCGACTGTTAAAATTTGCAATAGATAGATTTAAGAGTTGCAAGAGCGAGCAAGAATACATGCATATGTATTTACTTTAATGTTTCACACACACACACACGCAGATACAAGCACACACAGCTGCCCTATATTTACGTCCTGCTGACACCGTTAAATGTGTAATTGAAAGCGAATTGCCTTCAATGGCAGAGCCACAGCAACAACAATTACAGAAACAATAGCAAACTAACGGTGCTTTGGGCAGCTGTTCTCTTGTTTGCTATCCTCTTTGCGCCGCTTCACCTTGACCTACACGAATTCAATAGCAAATGAGCGCAGCTTGCACTATTCTGCAGGCACACAAACACTTGAATAAATATGAAATTAAAATCAAATCATTCACACATTTGTCGTTTGACAATTCAAAAAAAAAAAATGAATTTAACTAAGTATATCCGTTGCACTTGGCTTTCAAATACCTTTCCACTTGAACAGCAAAAAATAAAACACAACCGACCCGCGGCTAGTGTAACCGACTATTGCCGAAACGTTAATGTGTCGCTCTTATATTCCCATTCGCACGCGGGCACACTGCCCTGGCTAAACTCATTGTGGCACTGTTGTGGTAACAGTGGCCAAATCTGCTAAGTTAACATTGAGCAATCACAATTGCAGTAATAATATCGAATAAATAAACGCAATATCGATTACGCACAGCTGTTTTTTTTTTGTTTAGCTCGGGGAGATGTTTTAATAACAGAACAACAAATTTATCGTAAGTGATATCGAGGTATCGAGTACGTTGTCGGCAACTTTGAATTCCTTATTTCTTTTTTTAATGATCTAGTTAGCCATAAATTTAATTGAATTTCCGAACTATGAGTTTTTGTCGCTTACAATTCCACATTGTTAAGCTGAGTCGCTGCATAACGCAAATCAGATTTTATTCCAATTTGGAATTCATCACAAAATCTAACAAAATAAAAAATCAAATAAATGAAATTCAAAAAACTTTATTTTCGGATTGCAGGACCGTGGATAAAGTCAGCAGCAATACAATGACAAGCAACATCATGGTGAAATATCTGAATCAAACCGAGGCCATTAATGTGGATCAGGAACTCTTCAATGACTACAAGTACAGCGTGGACCAGCTAATGGAGCTGGCAGGTCTCAGCTGTGCGCACGCCATAGCCAAATGCTTTCCGGCGGAGCAATATGGACGTGTGCTCGTCTGCTGCGGCCCGGGCAACAATGGGGGCGATGGACTGGTCTGTGCCCGCCATCTGTCACTGATGGGCTACCTTCCCGTGCTCTACTATCCGAAGCCAACGCCAAAGCCGCTATACGAGAATCTCCTCCATCAATGCAAGGGCATGGAGATTGACTCACTCATTGAATGCCCTTCTGTTAGCGGAGCTGCTCATTGTTTTGACTTGATTGTGGATGCCCTGTTCGGCTTCAGTTTTAAGCCACCCGTGCGCGAGGATTTTCTGCCAGTCATGGAGCTGCTGCAACAGACCAAGCTGCCCATAGCCAGGTTATTGAGTTAACTACTAAATTTATGCTAAATCCTGCCTAACCCCTTTTCCTATATTCCACACAGCGTGGACATACCCAGCGGATGGGATGTGAATGAGGGCAAGCTAAATGAGTCCGACTTTGAGCCAACATTGCTCATCTCTCTGACCGCACCCAAGCTCTGTGCCAAGTACTTCAAGGGCAAGCATCACTTCCTGGGCGGACGCTTTGTGCCACCCGGCCTGCAGCGCAAGTACGAGCTGAATTTGCCCGAGTATCCGGGCAATAAGCTGTGCTTGGATCTAAACGACTGAAAACGAGCCAAACTCAGAGCTGTGAGCGACTGGAAAGGACTGGGAGTCGAAGCACATAATTAACTATTCAATGATTGATCAAATCTGCAACCAAAAATCTGAATTATATTCAATGAGAGCTTATATTTGATTATCAATATTAGTTTACATTACTTTACAATAGGTTCGCCCTCTACTTGTACAAGCGATTGTAGTTCTTGCGCCGGCGGTCCTCCTCGAAATTGTTGTTGCGCGCCCACTCCTTCAGGTTGCCCTTGGAGCGCAGCATGGCCGACTTGGAGTCGACGTCGCGCATGACAAATGGCGAGAAGCCCGCAATGTAATCATCATCCAGAGCATTTGTCTTGGTCTTGGCCACACGCGATGGCATCTGGCGTGGCATTGGCTGATCCTCGAACAGAATGGGATTGCGCGAATGCTTGCCGCCATGGAAGCGCGGCAGGCTCTGGTTCTTGTACTTGGCGGTCAGCGGACGCCGTGTATTGATGTGAATCACCTGCTTGCCATTCTCGTCCAGGCTGATGGCGACGCGCTTCAGCGTCTTGTTGCCACAGTTCGGACAGAAGACCTTGGTCATGATGCTGGTCGTCTTGTAGCAGGCGTAGCAGCGCAGTATGTAGGTGCGCAGCTGCTTGATGATGCGTCCGTTGAGCGCCGCCAGCTGCAGATTGAGCTGCTTCAGCACATTCTGCAGTGCATAATCTGTGGTCATGCATGCCACCGGCGGCACCAGATCCGTCTCCACTTTGCCCTCCAATGCTTTCTTTGCCTTCTTGATGTTGGAGTGTGTGATCCAGCCGTCGTCGCCAACGTCTTCATCGTCGTTGGTGGTGGCATTGTTATTGCTGCTTGTTTGCTCTACTTCATCTTCGTCTTCCTCTTGCCGCTCTGCTACCAGAAGATCACACGTTGCCTGCTCCTCGTCCGCTGAGGGCGCACATTTCAGCTTTTCGAATAGCTTGTCTAGCTCCTCCTGCGTCAGGTCATCCTCATCCTCATCCTCATCCTCCTCCTTACTCTCAGCCTTGTCTTCATTTGCTGCCCCTTTGCTTTGTGGACTCGTTATCTGTTTGCCTTGCAGCTGCGCTTCAATGGCTTCCTTAATGTGATCCACTTTATCGCTGCCTTTATCCAACTGCTTGTCATTGCCATCCCCATTGGCATCGTCACCTTCCTCCTCGTCTTCTTCATCTTCATCATCATCATCTTCCTCCTCCTCGTCGTCATCCTCGTTTCCCTCGGGCATATACCAGCCCACAAGACGTTTGCTATTGACATCTTGCATCTCCTCTGGCTTGTCCTTGGAGGCAATCACCTGGGAGACGACTGGCTCCTGGCGCAGATGCGCAGTGCCCAGCGTATCCGCCTCCAGCTCGTATGTGAGCGAAATCACCTTTAAATCAATGCCAGACAAGCTGGCATAATCGCCAGTTTTCTTGGCGAACTCGACACAGTGTTTGACGCTTTCTGGGCGCGGCTCGCGCACCTGCAGATCGAATGGCAGTACGCATAGGCGCCGTATCTGTCGCTTATTGCGCACCTCGGCCACCACCTCCGGTACGGTGAGCACATTCTCGGCGTATTCCTTACCAAAAAAAAAAACGTTAAAATATGATTCACATATTAAAATACTGCACTTACATTCAATGGCACCGCATTGATAAATGCTGTCGTATCTGCTACGAGATATTTTATTTTCGTGCTAGTTTCACTCATTTTAATTCGCTCATAAATAGCCAATTTCGCCAACACTTCAAGGAAAAACAAATTTTACAACTGCACGTGTTGTGTCCATGAATATCACAGGCTAAAAGGTTGTACGTTATTTGTATGTTATGCTCTTAAATATGACGTCATACATTTTATTTATGATATCAAATTGCAATAATTTTAAATTTGAAGCAAATATGCATTTAATTGGCTATATATATTTTAACCATTTACTTTTAAGTTATTCGCCATTTATAAATACAAATTATGAAGTTAAAACCATGCTATGACGTCACATAATTTCCTTAGCAGTAGTCAATATTGTAACCTATGCGGAACTACATACTATGACTCAGAACCATATACGATAATTATCGTACTCGATTACTTTGCTCGTCAGCCAGTAGAATTTTTGACATATACGATACGATATCAACCTACACATCTCTAATTTTCAAGCCAAAAATGGCGAAGTGCGTGCTCTTTTTTTTGTTGTTCGGTTTTGATTTTTCTTGTCAATGTTGAACACCGTACAAAATTATATAAAGCCGTACTAAAGCAACTCAAATAGTGAGTAAAGCTATATTTGGCTTGCAACTGTTTGCGGAGCTATTTAACTAGCAATATTTACGCGTGACTTGCAGAGAATTGCAATTTGAAGTTTCGCCAATGTGGAATCAGTGGCCTGTCGCTGCGGTGCCAGCTACGCCAATAGCTGCACCGCCACCCCAGCCTGCCATTCCGCCGCCATTGCCAGATGCGCCGCCGCCGCCGCCACCATCAGATACTGCAACAACCACAACGCCTGCCGCCGGCGCTGCGGTCGTTGCTGCCGCTCCGTATATCGCTGCAAGTGGAGCTCAAGCTGCTAGTAATCCGTATGAACAATATACGTCTGCACAGTATGCGGCAATGACACCGGAACAACAGTACGCTCTGCAGCAGCACTGGCAGCAGTGGCAAACCTACCAGCAGGAGTACGCCAAATGGCATGCCCAGTACGGGGAGCAGGTAAATATTGTTTATTTCCGATAAATTCGAACTTTTTTCAAAACGATTCCATTTGTGGCGCAGTACAAACGTGAAATGGCTGCCGCGGCGGCTGTCAACACAGTGCCTACATCTGCACCGGTCACAGCGCCCATGGGTCCCGTCGTGGGACCTGTCGCCGCACCAGTGCCCGCGGCTGTGCCAGCCATTGGGCCAGTCTATCCGCAGATGCCCATCCAGCAGCCCATGCAGTCATACTATACACAGCCGCAAATGCAGCCAGTGGCACCACAAATGCCACCGCCGCCACCGCATTCGCAGTCACAGATTCCTGGCAAGATAATGGCCCAGCCACAGATGTACAATCAGCCGCCACCGCCGCCGCCGCAGACTTACCAGCAGCAGCAGCATCAGCAACAGCCGCCGATGCACCACCAGCACCATCCGCAGCCGCCAAATCATTGGCAACAGCAACAGCCGTCTGCGGGCAGATTCAATCACATGCCACCCGTGGGCTATAATCAGCCGCCCGCTTCCGGTGATCCCGGCATGTTTCCCAACTTACAGCAGCCACCGCCTACGTTCATGCAGCCGCCACCACCTGCGTCCTCGTCGTCGGCTAATCAAATGGATGCCAATTGGCCAAATGGGCCACAATCAAGCAAGGGCACGAATGAATCGGAGCAACGTCCACGCTGGGATGGGCCGCCACCAGATATGGGACAACAGCAACAGCAGGGCGCAACGCGTAATAATCGCTGGCAAGGCAACGAATCTGGCAACAACAACAGCAACACCGGCAACAACAATAATAATAATAACAACAACAATCGTGATCATAGTCCCAATAAGTCGGGTCAATTCGGCAACCGACGCAACTGGCAACAGCCTCCTGGCAACAGTAACGGCATGAATCGTAACAATCCCTTCAGCAGTGCTCCATCCGGACATTTTGGTTCAGACGATGCTGGTAAGGATTCCAGCGGATCGGGTCCCTCCAACTCGGGCAACTTTGGTGTGTCGAACAGCAATTACGGCGGAAACTTTGGCAATAATGGCCCAGGTCAAGGACCGCCGGGTCCACCTAACTTTAACAACAACAATAACAACCATAATAATAATAACAACAACAATAATCGTCGTAGCGGTCGTTGGGAGCCCAATCGTGGCAACTTTGGGCATAGCAACAATAGCTTCAATGACGACGGCTATAATCGCAATTTCAATCAGGGCAAACAACAACAACAGCAGCAGCAACAGATGCGTGGAACGGACTTGGACGAGGCCAGTTTCGATCGGCTGTTCAATCAATGGGAGAAACAGTTCGAGGACTGGAAGCGCGCCAATGCGAATCATCCGGATCGCGATGAGTATCGGCGCTATGAGGAGGAATTTGAGAAGCAGCGCCGTCGCATTGCCGAGCGTCGCGAGCAGATGCGACGCAGGCGTCAGATGACGAATTCAAATCAGGAAGGGCCACATCAAGGACATCCATTTAATATGGAGCAACAACAGGAGGCTGAGGGCGGTTTCGATGAGCAGCACTTTGAGCGAACGCAGCAGAAAAATATGAACCAGAAAACAGGCATGCAGCAGGAGAATGAGCCGAAGAAGCAGCAAGAATCTGCCAATGGTGCAAATCCAGATGAGTCCCATTATTATTCGCCAAAATCCGACACGGATGAGAAAGCGAAATCGTCGGAGTCACGCGCTGGCAAAGAGACACAAGGTCAGTCAGCTAAAGCAACGGCTAGTCCAAACAAGCCGCAGGACGTGGATGCAAAGACAACGACAACGACGACAACATCGCCAAATAATCTTCTGGGCAAGCGTAAAAATAATTCTGGCAGCGGCAGCAATTCAACTCCCATCAAGCAGAGCAAGCAGGAGAATATTTTAATCATTTCACTAGATGACGATGACGACGATGTGGGTGACAAGGATAAGGAGGGAGAGACAGCCGGCGACACGCCCATGAAGAATATATTTAAGAAGAGCGATGGTATACCCGGACTTGATTTTATAGGCGACGAAAATGCAGCGCCATCGCCCACTCCTGAAGCATCAAAGGCAAAGAACTCGGATAACAATAAGAAGATACCATCGCTGTTCGATGTGGTCATTGATAAGCCGCCCGAGCGCCCGGGCAGCGATGCGGAGCAGAAGGAAGAGCCAGCGCCAGCTTCGTCTGTCAGCGAATCTCTGCCGGATAATGTGAGCAAAGTGCTGAAAGATCCCGAGTTTATGAATAATTTGTCGCAGGCTCTAGCCCAGGCACAGCAGCAGGAGCAGGAACAGGGCCAGGGACAGAAAAAGTCAAGCTCTGAAAGCTGTGAAAATGCCAGCAACAACAAGGCTAACAACAACAACAACAGCAGCGGCAACAACAGCAACAATAACAATAATAATAATGATGATGACAATAATGGACGTGCCCTGAGCTTTGCCGAGTGGCAGCGCAAGAAGAACAACCAGAAAGCCGGCTCACAGGAGAGCCACTCGAACAGCATGCCGGATAACGGTGCTCGCGATAGTTTTGGACCCGGTCCGGGTCTCTATCCAGGCTCGGGTCCGGGTCCTGATCATAGACCACCTCATGGATTCGGACCCAACAATGGGCCGCCGTTTGGACCTGCCGGTGCGCAGGTAATGGGACCTAATTTTATTGACTTTAGTGGACCCAATGGACCGCCAAATGGACCCAACTTTGGAGGACCCAATTTTGGTGGACACCAGGGACCCGGACCTGGACTTGGACCCGGACCTGGACCCGGACCCGGACTCGGACCCGGACCCGGACCATTCGGTGGTTGCCCTGGACCCAATGGTCCCTTCGGACGTAATTTTGGTCCCGGCGGACCAAATAATCCCAACTTCAATGGACCTGGACCAAATTTCGGTCCAAATTTCCGTGGCAATGGACCTGGTAATGGTCCCGGCGGTGGTCCATTTCGACCAAATTTCTGCGGCCCGACTGGACCGGGTCCAAACTTTGGAGGTCCCGGACCATTCGGCGGTCCCGGCGGACCGAACTTTGGCCCACAGGGGCCCAATCATCCGAATTTTATTGGTCCCAACAACAACAACAAAAACAATTTCAACGATAATCCCTTCCGACGCAACAGCGGACCGCCACCTTCCAACTTTGATGATGGACCCGGCTTCGGGCCACGCGGCAAGGCACAGCCCAATCACCAAAAGAACTTTGGACAGCAGCGCAACAGCTTTGGCAACGGTGGAAACAACAACGACAACAAACCTTGGGCTGATGGGTATGTGTCATAAGTTTTACTTAACTATGTATGTCTTTCATTGCCCACCTAGACTCTATCTATCTCTTGCTCTCCATTGTGTGCCTTTTTTGATTTGAGTGTGACAATTGAAGTTTGAAGGATTAGGGAGAATCCAGTCCGAAATTCCGTCTGAGTATGAAGAGTATTGAAAAAGGATAGGAAAAATGAAGGAATTGCCCTAATGTTGTCTGTCTTAGCAAGTACAAAACATGGGGATCTCGATTCTGACACGTTGTATGAACTCAGGAAAGCTGGGGGAACTCAGACTCAGGGTACCTCGGGGCATGGGATTTCAAGGGAACTCAGGGCAATTCGAGGAAACTCGAGTAAACACGAGCGTTCTCGGGAGAACTCGAATGATCTCAGAGGATCTCGATCACCATAGTTTCAATATATTATATACTCTTGGATATTACCGATGACATCGTCTCTCCGACCCACCTCATTTAAATATTATATTAATAATTTGTCAAATATCAAACATTTAACTTGACATAGTTACTATGATTGCTGAATGCATATATATAGATAGGTTTAAGACTTTCTATAGTTAATACTTAGAAGCCTTTCAGATGGGCCTTGTCAGTCCTTTAAAAATAGCTTGAATCCAAAATATATTCTTATCCGATCGAGTTTAAATGAATGCTCACAACTATTCAAATCAATTTAATTGTAGGACATGGGGGGTTTACATACAACTAAAGGAATGATGAATAATGAAATAATATGGTTTATGGTGTGGACAATGAATGAATGAGATCAACCATATATGTATATTTTTGACTCCAGTCTCAATTCAAATTCTTAGTATTCGTATTAAGTAAATCTTATCAAAATTATGCAATTGTTTATCATATATCTGAATCTATATCAAATTCTTCAAAATGAGTGAGATTTATAGTTTTGAATTCAGTTTCTAAAAAACTCTTAAATCTGATTAACTAATTGAACTTATATATATATATTTTAAATCGGCTTTTAAGCGCTATAAAAGCCCGATGGATATTATTGTTCAATTTGCGATATTAGGAATGCTTTACCTACGAATTAGGCTTAATAGTGAAAGTATGATAAGAATATATATATCTCTCTCTCTATCTATCTCTCTTGATAGACCCCACCATAGTAGTTGCAACTCACCCGCCGCCCCAAATAAATCTGTTCTCTTTATACGTTTTCTATGTTTGTAGCTTAAATGTGCAGGCATTTTGTTGATCTCGTCGTTAATGCTGGAATTTCGATTCCTTACCCGTTTTCTCTTTTTCTCTTCTACTTTTATGCCCCAAATATATATTTATATATATATATATAAAAAAAAAAAAAAAATACAACAACATAATAACTAAAATTTAAATTACAATCAATTAAACCTAACTCACAAAACAAATATATCTATCTGTATTATACAAATCAATTGTCATTGCTCTAAATTGCAATTGATTTATATGCTCAATACATATATGTATATATAAATATATATGTATATATTTATATATATGTATGTATGCATTATAGCAATCGGTCGTTTCGTGGTAGGGGTGACAACTCCAACAGGAGCAATAGAAACATGCAGCAGCATCAACGCGGACCCAGATCAAGCTAGATACGTGCCCTTCTTCTCGATTCTCACAGCGCATATCTGAAATACATAAAATCAACTGAATGAATTAATGTTAACACCAAGTCAATATCTCTCGCTCTGCCAGTTATTTTATATACACAATTATCTTATGTACATCATTAACTGCAAAAGTTTCTTAATTAATCCATAAGATCTCCAAAATTTGTTTTTTTTTTACTTTTTTTTCTATTGCTTGTTTTCATTGTGAAAAGAAATCGATGAATTTACTTATTTGAAATTGATATGAATATATTTTTTCTTGGGAATATAACTTGAAGCGATGAACTTCATCGATTTGCACGTTTCATGTTCAGTTATATTCGAGTTATTTGAGGTCATGAATTGCAGTTTGATTTCTAGATATTTCCCATGTATTTAGCATAATTCATAGTTTAAACACACATTTATATAAATATAGTACAGAAATACTTAAAGTTACGCAGAGATATATATATATAAAGAAAAGGAAAACGTACACATTGAATATGATGAATGAATAAAATGATTTTAAATATTATATAAAATGCTGGCTTGCATTTTCCTATTTATAATTTATAAATTTAAATTTACTTTTCGAATTTGTCCGAAATTTTCTATTGAATTTCCCATGCAGTCCGATGTCGAAACACAATTTAATTTAAAATTGCTGGATAATCTTGATAATAACGACAGAAATATAATCTGCTGTACATACACGAGGGGTGCTCAAAAAGTACCGCAAATTTGGTGTTTAGTCTGGAATACTTCGAGGGTTGGGACATAGATTGCAAGTGTCAAAAAAGTTACTTTATCGTTCAGGTATAAAGAATGAATTGAACTTGCTTTTCATCTTGAAATTTAATTATTTATTCCTTAATATTTTTTTCTTATATATATTACGTTTCCTTCAAAGATATATCCATCCGATATAGTGCTAAGATTTTTTCAATTGTTCAAGTCCTTCAAAGCTAGTTAAACTGTATTCTTCGATGCTTTCTTAGGTACTCAATCGGAGTTCAGATAGAACAAAATTATAACTGGGGGAACAGATTTGGGCAGTAGGGTGTCCGAGGCATATTGCTTAAATTTTGGATTTAAGTGACGCATATTAAGACTAATAGAAAAAAGAAAACAAATTATTAACATAGTTCCACAATTGCGATACTTTTTGAACACACCTCGTGTATATATGGCACCCCCCATCATATTGGTTTAATCCCCTACACCGCCGAAAGACTTGCCCCAATACTAAATGCTTTCTGAACCTCCCAAGCTGTGTCGTCTCTCACAAAGTACCCTGTAATATCTATATTTACACACTTACTATTGCTATTCACAAGTCTAGAACCGTTGTTGTCTTAGTCATGTAAGCACTATTAATAAAAAAAAACACCGAATACTTTTAGAGCTACCCCCAAATAAAACGCGATCTATGCCAGTTTTGTGCTGATCCCAATAAATAATCTACTACTATTACTCAACACTAATTGACCAAACCTAAGCTTCGGCAAGACTCGAAGATTGAATGTGACCCAAAGTAATTTTATACGAATTATAATATTCCGATATTTCTCCAAGTTGTCCGATTTATATGGGCGAGTGTGAACAGAAATGTAGCTAAGAATTCTGGAATCTCTCTAGTCTGGGATATATAGATATTTCAGTCTGTTTTCTTCAAATGAAGTTTGGTATGTTCGTCTGTGCTTAGCTATATGTATATATTATATATATTATCTGATCTGTCTGCTGGTTCAGCTATGCTTGCACAAGTTTTGGGAAACTCTCAACTTCGGCAAAGCTGAAGATTGTGTTTACTTCATTGAATGATACTATATACCATACTACTATATATACCATACATATATATATATATATATATATATATATATATTATACTTTTGCTAACGGGGTTTTTATGTACTTCGGTTAGCCGATGATATGCGTTCCATAAACTTAAATTGCATTTCTCCTGTTCTACATATGCGCTGGGACACACGCCTAAAACCCATCGAGTCTTTCTGAACTCCCCACCCATAATAAATCTTGACTCTGTCTCTGACCTTGCCTCGGCCTCTGCCTTGTTTCTTGATCTGTTATGTAAATATCTTGAAGCTATAATTGCTTGCCCCATGACAATAGCAATATATTTGTAAAAGTTTAAGTGTTTCTTTCTGGTTTAAAAATTAAAAAAAAAAAAAAATACAAAAAATAAAAAAAAAATTCAAAAAATACAAAAAATCAAACCAACTGCAAAACAACAAATAAACAACTGTAAACTGAAAATAAAAAACACAAACAAACATAACAAAATAACAAATAATTGATTAAAAACAAACTGTTAAACAAACCAAACCTCGACCCTGCGTCACGCAACGTTGCAGCGCGGAGCAAACCGAGGACAGCGAGCCCGTCTATCGTCCGATGCAAGTGTTTGACTATCAGAACAGCAGCAACACCGCCGCCAAGGTCATCGACTATGGTCACAAGTCAGCGGATGGATCAGCCAATCGCATGGTGCCTGTTGTTGGCCCAGGACCGGGCCAAGCTCTGCCGGACTTTAGGCCTGGTGTTACCATTGACTATGGACATGCTTCGGCGGCAAATGCTAGGCCCATCAATCGGAATCCCAATACTAACATGAGTAACAGCAACAGCAGCAGCAAGAAGAAAAACAAAAAGAAGAATAAGAATCGTCAGCGCGTTATGCAACAACAACAACAACAACAACAACAACAACAACAACAACAACAACAACAACAACAACAGCAGCAACAACAACAACAACAACAACAAGCTGCAAGTTCGTTCCCGATGCCCGAGTCTGAGGTAGGTATCTGATGGCTAAACCCGCTGCAACATAATCCAATTGGGCGCAATATATAATGACATGTCTCTATATATATTCATTAGCTGAATTGCCAACAGCTAGCCGTTGGCATGCTCGATGATCTCGAGGATATATCCGATGGCGAGGAGTAAGTATCAATATGATTTATACCAAAATGTTCCTATTTAACTAATGCTTGCACTTTAATACAGAAACTTAACGGATATATTGCAAGCGGCAACATCACCACCGCTACCGCCACCAATGTTTAATAGGCTGCCAAATGGGGAGCTAGCACCACCGAAAGCTTTTCCAGCTAATCCGCAACGTCGCATGCTAAGTGAACCGCCCACCGCGCTGTTCCCATCGACAGCAGCGGCCAATCGACAGATAATGGAGCCAGCAGCAGATTTGCTAGAACTGAATATATCCTCCACTAGTGATTATCGTAATACCATATCCATTGATGAGGTGCTGCTGCCACCGGGTCGTCTGAAGCGTCCGAAACGCATTTGCATTATAATACGCGGACCGCCGGGCTCTGGCAAGTCGTATGTGGCACGTTTGATCAAGGAGAAGGAGGTGGAAATGGGCGGCGCCAGTCCACGCATACTCAGCATCGATGATTATTTTATAATTGAGAATGACTATGAGGAGAAGTGTCCCAAGTCTGGCAAAAAGGTAAGCGTGGCTGTAAGATAATATTTGTGAAATTAAATTCATTTCAATTGCTTTTTCAGATACCGCGCAAGGAATTACTCTACGAGTATGATGAGGCCATGGAGGAGACATATATGCAATATTTGATAAAATCGTATAAGAAAACGCTTAGCGATAATCTCTATGACTTCATTATTGTTGATTGCAATAATAACTCGTTGAGCTCACTTAACGAATTCTATTGCAGCGCTAAAGACTCGAATTTTGTGGTACGCAGCTCATACCCTGTCTCTCTCTACCTGTCACTCCTGTCCTGCTCTCTCCCACACTCTATCTGTCTCGCTCGAATTGATGTTGATGACTTTTTTTTTAACCCAACAGCCCTATATTGTGGACATGCACTGCGATGTGGAGACGTGCCTGGGACGCAATAGCCATAATCGTAGCGAGCACGATATACGTGCTGTGCTGGACAATTGGTGCAGCACGCCAATGCATTACATTAAGCTGGATGTGTCCACGCTGCTGGAGAATGTTATTGAGATGGAAGATGTTGAGAACATGGCAACGGTAACTATGCTGCTCTAATGCAATCCACGGCCCACCACGCGACTCACAGGCGACATCGTCTCCAGTGCTGACCCATCAGTAAATTTCTATATATATATATATATAGATATAGGCGTGTGTGGGCGTGGCACTATTGCCAGTGCATGTCACTGACAAACAATAATAGTACTTAATGCATATTTACTTATATTTACATATACATATACATATAATATCTATATATCTATATAGTTGAATCATATATTCAAACAGTCTGTAGTGTAAGCACGAGTATATATAGCTTAGTTGGCAGTGCCAATGGCCCGACTGCTCTTTAGACTTTAAGATTCTCTTGAACTCGTTGTTCTCTCTATGTATACATATTTGTGTATGGCATATGTAAATATTGTATAATATGCGTGCATAAATGCTGTATATGTCATGCAACTTTATGTAGTTGTATATTTCGTAATATATACATACATACATATAAACATATGCACGCTAATACAAATGCAAAGCTGTAAAACTGTTAATTACAATAATTTGTATCAAAGAAACTATTAATCAACTATCGTAATACCCGTTTTACGAATGATTTCTTTGAAACTCTGTAACTAAGTAAATTTGGCATTTGGAACGCATGTGAAGCAAATTGTTGTTGATTTATTGCGGCTTATTCATTTCAGGATGATAATGCGAATAGTGCGGAGCCCGTGACCGAGGATGATGGTGTCCACATTTCCCATGCCGCTGCCGCTGTCCCCGATGAGGAAAGCAGCAACAGTGCTGATGCGGCCAACGATGTAAGTGTTATGGTTAATTGCTTTCACTGTGGCCAGAAGCTCGCTGCTTCTGTTGCCTCTCTCTCTCTTCCTCTCTCTCTGTGTTTGTGTGGCTTATTCAGAAATATATATAAATATATATATAAACTTTTATTATACGTTTTTCTTGACATGTGTGTTGCTTGTGTAAAGTGCGGCTTTCTGAAAAGCAAGTGGGAAAATGATACCACCGAGGAAAATCTGGGTAAGTGCTGTCAAATTGCTTTTTTCTTTTCTATTATTTTATTTTGCTCTTGCCTAATGTGCCTTAACTTTTCTCAACTTCAGCCCGTCTCGATGGCACAAAGCGTCTCATGCAAAAGCGCAAGACCGCTAGCATGGCTGACTATTTGCAATTGGATGACTGGGAGCCGCCCACAGGCAGCTCGAATGGCAAGAAACGCGTAAGTGTCAAATGACAGCTATCCTGATTTATATATAGTATTTGCCTAAAGCTCAGCTATCAATGTTCTAGGTACGCTGGGCGGACATTGAGGAGAAGCGTGCACAGAAGAAAATGCGCGCGATTGGCTTTGTGGTGGGTCAGACCGATTGGAAGCGCATGATGGATCCCAATGCGGGAAATCGTGCACTCAACAAGACCAAGTACATAGAGCGTGTGCAAAAGTGGCGTTAATCGGAAAGCGGGTATCCATTTGGATGAGATTCCGGCAATGGATACCAATTGATAAATCTCAACAAATTGGAATCGGAATAAGCCTAGAAAATCCATGCGACCTCATCAGATTAGATTTTAATTTATCTTGTTTAGTTATCATTTTTTTTTTTATTTTTATTATTATTATTTTTTTGTTTTTTTTTTTTTTTTTTGTTAGCTGATTGTGTGCTAGTTTAGTTAGTTGTCTTTGCTTTTGTTAACAAAATGCTTGCATGCATCTAAATGCGGAGCACTCGCGTGTCTCAGCAAACGAAATTAAACCAACAAATGTAATCACCAATCATTTCCAATAAAAAGAATTGTGCTCAATTTACAAAATACCATGCATGCATGCACTCATATCTATTGTATTACGATTGCATAAATCGAGAATTAATAATTAGTTCAATGCTCTAAATTACATGTATTTATAGCGCCCACAGCAATCACTTTACTAATACTTTAACCCTTGTGTTTTTTTCTCTTTTTTTTTTTTTTGAGTAATGCTCCATAAAAATCATGCATTCGAACAGTTCAAAAAGCAAAAGAATATAAGAATTACATAATTTAGTAAAAATACATTAAGTAGCATAAAAGATATATATATATATATATATATATATAGTATATATAGTATCTATATATATATATATATATATTATATATATATATATATAGTATATATATATATTTATATATATATATATATATATATATATATATATATATATATGTATTTGTGTACAGCGTGAGCTAAGCGAAATCGATGTGTATATTAGCATATTTAGTAGTACTTTAGCAAAGTTTTAACATATAGATCTTAAGAAAAGCCGAGTCTTTTGTAAGTACAGCTGTGTATTACTTATATACTCTATATATATAAATATATATATATTAATGATTAGCATTTAACTAGATGAATTACTCTGAATGATTGACACATTTTGAAATTAAAGTGCAACTTAAATAAAAAAAAAAAAAATAAAATCAAATAAATACTTTTAAACCTAAGCTGGGATTTTTATTATTAAATAAATTTAAAACAGCTGCAATATTACGTAAATCAATAAGTTAAAGTACTTTAAAGAGAACGATGAAGATATATATTATGATGCCAGCTTTTTTTTTTCAACTGCAAACTAATTTAGAAAAATAATTATTAAAAGTTAAGAGTAAAATTTCCATGAAAATAGCGCAGATGGTGTGTCGACAGATATGTGTATATATAAATTTATTTATATTTTACTTTAATTTTATGTACTCCAGAAACTCTTGACTTTGCCTTAGTCTCTTATAAGTTGGGCAAACAGGCTTGAGTAAGCCATATGGAGTCTATACACTTGCAAAGGTTTTTGAACGCAAATCTGAAATTAAAATCGGCTTTAGAGTTATTCTATATTACATACGGTGGAATTCCTACAATAATTGAATTCTGAAATTCTGTTGAATTTCATTGTAAAATTGCATATGAAAGTTTTAACGCTTCCTTATGAATGAAATCCAAATAAATAAATAAAAATAAAAAGTATATATATAAATTAAAATAAAAAAAATTAAAAATAAAATAAAAAAAATATAATTTAAAAAAAAAATACTAATAATACAAAAAATAATAATAAAATAAATAATATTAAAATAAAATAAAACTGAAAAATAAATAAAATAAAAAATAATGAAATACCTAATAGAAATATAAAAATATACATATATATTTAGAAGCCGTTACAATTTCATGAAGCAAACTAACTCTTGTTATTTTTTCTTTATATCACATCTGATTCTCAGAGTCTTACAAAGTAACTCCGTTTTCTTAGGGTATCCCTTAGTCGTTAACTACATATTCAACCGTACAACTTTGTTTGCCCTTTCAGTATGCACTTGGATAGATTAAGACTTAACTTCTACTATTTAGTTTATTGAACTTGCCAAATAGTACGTCAAGAATTTGCAATTTGAACTATTACTCACGGCTCAAGGTTAAGAAGTTGCGCAACTTTCCTAGCGTGGATCGAGCACGCGATGTTCGCAAATTTCGAAACGATAACAGCGAAAACAAGGAACAATTACAACAACACCAACAACAACAGGCGTAGCAATAGCAACAAGAGTTGTTTTTAGCTATCGCCACCCTTCAACAGCCAAACACAGACACTAACACAAACTGACACTCACACTCACACCCGCGACACTCCTCTCACTCTTACTCATATGCAAGCGTTGCGTCGCTAGCGGCATGCGCGTGAGTGTCAAAAAAGGAGTACGGGCCAAAAGGGACAAACACGCACACACACACACACACACACACACATATATTTCGAATTCGCATTCGCATTCGCATTTTGGCGATGTGTCTTCGGCGAAGCTGAAGTCGTGACACCCGAGGCCAGGCAGGCAGGTAGCCAGCCGTTCAGTCGAGGAACGCAACTCGAACGTAACGGACGCTCGTGCCGCGCAGCCACAACAACAACAACAACACGAGCAACGAGCCAAATAGCAACAACTGAAACAGCATTAATAATAAAAAAAAAATAACAACAAATATTGTGCAGCAAGTTGAAAGAGAGTGCGAGCGAGAGCGACAGAGATAGGAAAGGGCATATTGAAAGGCCAAAAAGGAACAATCAAGTTCTTTTTTGTTGCTATTTTTTTGTTGCTGTTTTTTTGTTCGTTTGTTTAATTAATTGAGTAAGTGTGTGTGAGTGTTTGTGTGTTGTTTGTGTTGTTTGCTGCTGAATGTTGAATTCGCCCAGTGGCGAAGTGGAAGTTACGTCAAAAGGAGCCAGCGGCCAACAACAGCCAGCAGCCAACAGCAAACAGCAACAACTACAGCTGTAACTTGTACAACAGCAACAAAAGCAACAATAACAATAACAAGCGACGCGCCAAACCGTTTTTGGCCGCCTTTGGCGCGTCGTCCTTTGCCCATTGTTGTTACGAGCTGCCGTTTGTTGTCTTTGTTTTTGTTATATATCTCATGTTGTTGCTGTTGTTGTTTTGCTCAAATTTTATTAAAAGCTATTGCTGATTTTTTTTTTTATTTTATTTTTTTGTTGGTTTTAGCCGGCATCGGCAGCGTCAGCGGCTACGTGGCTCGTGCTTATATAAAGTGTAATATGGAAGCATGTCTTCCACATCCAGCTCCGTGCTAGCGCTGTCATCGTTCAATTTATTATTTTTCACCCAAGGTAAGGCAAATGGAATATAATACGCATAACTTGCCAGCGAATCAGCCAGTCAGTTTTATATAATCTGCAAAAGAAAATTGTCTTCGGCACACCGAAGCCTAAATACGCTAGCCAAGGCTAAAATGATCGAGCCAAAGATACAGATTATATATCTAATATCTAAAATATATGTACAATGTTAATTTTATCTTTAGCTGGCGCTAGAGATATATTATAATCCTCATAGATATAATATATTATAATTTATCTAGATATGATTAGGGTTTGCTAACTAAATCTTATATAGATTAAACTTTGTTTTCTAATATAAATTTTCTATATCTTTTATAAATGTTGTACAATGCAAACAAAATATCTGAGCTACATTAAATTTATTTAAGAATATATTATAAATATATTTTATATAGTTCACACCAAATCTTAACTAGATTTATTTCATAATCTATTATAGATGTTTTATGTTAAAGAGCTATATGCTTAGTCAAATCTTTATCTTTATTCTATTCCTAGATCTTAACGAGCTCAAATTCGAGATCTTAAATACAAAAATTCTCTAGCCAAATGATAGATAAATCATCATTTGATTTATGATAGTGATATCTGATCCATATGATATCAAGCTAGCAAGTTTTCATAATGTTAGACAGAGAGAAGCATTCCCTTGTGGTTGCTGATCTATAATATAGATATATATATATATATATATATAACATATCTATAATGCCCCACTGCATAGTCGAGCGTCACAATAGACGCTTGTTTGCGAACCGATCAAATATTCTATATAAATATAAAAGTCGCAATTGTTGCTCATACGCCAGGTAGTAGTTCGTTGCGCTGCCTGCTAGCTATCACGCATTTCCATAATTAATAAATCAGCTTTAAGTTTTGGCCGCAAAAGCTCAGCCCAGCCCTGTTCAGCTCAGCGACTCAACGTGACCCAGTTTGGCTTCGCATTGGCCGGGGCAATTAACTTGGCCCATGTGAATCAATCCCTAACAATCTACCCCATGCGCTCGGGGAGTTGTTAAGCTGGAACAAAGCCAAAGGCTCGGGGCATTCTGTATCATTAATTTTAAGGTTGCATATGCTTGAGCTCTTCAGGAGGTGCACTAAGCTCGGTGATCAAGTATACGACGAGTAACACCTGATGATGACTGACTGCAGCAAGAAGGTTAAGGTCAGAGTGCCGAAAGAGAGCACAAATAATTCATGGAAATTTATGTCGGTATATATAGTATTTATATATACTATATTTTTTTAATATGCACTATCTTGTAGATAGGGCTTACCAAAAAAGAATTATAATACAAATTATTTCATTAGTTATATAAATATTGGGTTGAATCTAATATGTATTTGACTGGCAATGTTCGAACCGGGTAAAGTATATATTCCTAAGGGATAAGACTTACCAAAAACAATTTTTATACCCTGAACCCATTGAAAATGGGAAATCAGGGTATAATGGATTTGTTAAATGTATGTAACAGGCAGAAGGAGGCGTGGCAGACCCCATTGTGTATATATATTCTTGATCAGGGTGACCAGAAAAATCGATGTAGCCCTGTCCGTCTGTCCGTCCGTCTGTCCGTCTGTCCGTCCGTCCGTATGAACGTCGAGATTTCGGAAACTACAAAAGCTAGAGCTATACTCTTCTTCTTTACGAACGTATGAGCTGCCGTGGCTTGGGGGTGGTTTGGCCTGAACTTTGGATGCTTATAACTCCATTTCTAGATGAACGATCTGCATGAAACTTTGGGATTTTCCATTTCTTATGGGTTCAGGTTCATTCACATGAATATGTGAGCCAGTTAATCAAGTCTATTCTTGATTACCCTAGGTTTCATTGATGGTCAACGCATATTTCTTAAGCGGTTAGTCGAGCAGCTTATTTATTTGACTATATTGACTAATTGGGCCAACTATCTGTATTCTGTTTATATCTTTAACTTATTGCTCTAGACCTTAGCTGAACGTAATCTATAGCAAATTAAGTAAATGAAAGCTATAAAAAAACAATATAAATATAGATATATAAATATATTGAACCACATTTACTATTTGGGCCAATTGTCTATCAAACAATTACCTTTCATTTAATTTTTATAAATTGTATAAATTTTATTGGCATATTTGATTCTTGGCATTTTTGTATAAGAGACTCGATTTGGGGTTACGAAATATATATAAATATATTTGAGCACATTTACTATTTGGGCCAGTTATTTATCAATCATTCAATTTGATTGCATTTTTTGTATAAGAGGACGGGTATCTGTTAGTTGAGCAGCTCTCGATTTCAGCTCAATGCAATTTGTATCAAATGAAGTAACTGAATGTTATAAAATATATATTGATTTTTTGATTTGTCGCTCCTTAAGTTGCGTCAACGAGCTAGTCGCTTGTTTTTGCACAAGCTTAGTTTATGGTTGGCTTTGGCTTTTTATGATGGGGAGTTCTGGGAGTTAGGCACATGTGCGCATTATCGCATTATTTTTGTTTTGTTTTTTTCTTTACAGTTGCCTTTCCGTTAGCTATTTAACTTGTCGTTTAACGGCAATTTAATGGCCTTATTGTTCTGTTGTTGCGCAATAAATCTCGCTCGACTAAGTCTAAGTCCAGCTAAATAAACTATGCACTGTACGTAAAGGTCTCCCCCCCTACTCTGACGGGCTTCGGTCGTCTCGCTCGCCGCAGTCCTTTGGTCGTAGCCCATTTGTTTTACTCCTGGCCAACTCGATTTGCATGTAAATTGCGTATAAATCCTTGAGTCGTTGCTGCTTTGGTCCTTGCTTTAAAGTGGAGCCGTTGCATGGACTCACGAATCACGAGAGCACGACTCACTACACGCATCGTTGGCAATAGCTGCCCCAAAACGTGGCACGAACTTTTATTTCTTTATATATATTTTTTTTTGCTATCTTTTCTCCTTTTTCTTTTTTTTTTGGCTATCGCATCCCGTTTGCGGTCATCTAATGGCCGAAGCGTTTACTTTTAATTAAAAATTTCTTTTCGGCCAGCCAAGAATGAATTAATGAGAAATGGCATCGCGCACACGCTGAGTGCTAACAATTCAATTTCGCCAGCGCTTTCAATGTTGATATTTGTCCTAAAACTTTTGGCAGATGCTGCCGCCAACCACGCTTAATTAGTGTGCCCACACGACCTGGCCGAAATTCCAGCTCGAGCCTCAATGATAGCAATGCAGTCCGGCACGGCACGGCACGGCACGGCATGGCTTCGCCCGGCCCGGAATGTGGCCAGTAGAGTGAAAGGAAAATAACAAATTTTTAATGATATTGAGTTTGCTTTTCCTGCTCTTATCATCTCCGGAGACTGTTCAAGTAGTTGAGACAAGCAGCGCGAGGCTGAAACTCTTGAGTTTGCCTCAGTCTCTTCTAGGGTAGCACAGGCAAACAGGCTTGACTAAATCGTATATAGGATCTAGACTCTTCCAACGATTTTTGACTAGCTGAATGCGAATCTGAAATTAGAATCTGTTTTATAATGATTGCACTTTGAAAACACAGCTCTTCCACAGCATCTTTTGGTGCTCATTTGTTTAGTAGCTAGTTATATTTCTACTACTATTCTTATTACTACTTCTGATGCTAGTTCTGTGTATTTCCAATAATACTATTGCAACTTTCTACTACTTCTACTACTACTCCTATTTCTTATTCCTACTACTACTACTGATACTACTACTTCTACTACAGCTTATCTAGATACTACTGCTACTACTATGCCTACTACTACTTATCTTTATATGAATGCTACTTCTACTTTTACTACTACTCCTATTAATATTTATCTTACTACTTTTATGCTACTACTTCTACTACTACTTCTACTACTACTTCTGCTACTATTTCTAGTACAACTTCTACTGCAACTTCTATTACTACTACTTTTACATTTATACTGGTAGTAGTTACTTTTACTACTACTACTTTTACTTCTACTTTTACTACTACTACTACTACTACTACTTTTACTTCTACTTTTACTACTACTACTACTACTACTACTACTTTTACTTCTACTTTTACTACTACTACTACTACTACTACTACTACTACTACTACTTTTACTTCTACTTTTACTACTACTACTACTACTACTACTACTACTACTACTACTACTACTTTTACTTCTACTTTTACTACTACTACTACTACTACTACTACCTTTACTTCTACTTTTACTACTACTACTACTACTACTACTTTTACTTCTACTTTTACTACTACTACTACTACTACTACTACTACTACTACTACTACTACTACTACTACTACTACTACTTTTACTTTTACTTTTACTAATACTACTACTACTACTACTACTTTTACTTCTACTTTTACTACTACTACTACTACTACTACTACTACTACTACTTTTACTTCTACTTTTACTACTACTACTACTACTACTACTACTACTACTACTACTACTTTTACTTCTACTTTTACTACTACTACTACTACTACTACTACTACTACTTTTACTTCTACTTTTACTACTACTACTACTACTACTACTACTACTACTACTACTACTTTTACTTTTACTTTTACTAATACTACTACTACTACTACTTTTACTTCTACTTTTACTACTACTACTACTACTACTACTACTATTACTACTACTACTACTACTACTACTACTACTACTACTACTACTTTTACTTCTACTTTTACTAATACTACTACTACTACTAC
Source organism: Drosophila antonietae (assembly GCA_030914385.1). NCBI lineage: Eukaryota > Metazoa > Arthropoda > Insecta > Diptera > Drosophilidae > Drosophila > Drosophila antonietae. The sequence continues at coordinate 49,198 of JAUESO010000131.1, read as the reverse complement.
TACTACTACTACTATTACTACTACTACTACTACTACTACTACTACTACTACTTTTACTTCTACTTTTACTAATACTACTACTACTACTACTACTACTACTACTACTACTACTACTACTACTGCTACTACTTTTACTACTACTTTTACTACTACTTTTACTACTACTATTTCTACTACTTTTACTTCAACCACTGCTACTCTTACTTTTACTACTAATTTTATTATTACTCCTACTGCTACTACAACTTTCTACTACTATTTATACTATGATTTCTAATAACTTTTCTACTATTACTACTTTTTCTTCTACTTCCACAACTGCAATTCAAGTTATTATAATATTACTACCACCACTAGGACATCTACTATTAAAGGTCTTACTATTCTACGACTATTTTTTCTATTACAACTCCTTATCCACTTCTACTACTACTAGTGTATTGCCTTTTCTTGCTATTTGCTTCATCTGTAGCTGCTGCTCCTTGACCTGGCATACGTTTCGGAATCAAGTTCTTAACGTATTGTCGCTGGATCTGCCTTAAGGTGTGTGCATATTTAACCACACTGTGTTTCAATGGGAATTTCTGAATCGCCACTTCTTCACGTATCACGTGTTGCTTGTGAGAGACGTCGGTTCCTATGCTCCACCGATTCATGTGTTCGCTATGCATTATGCATGCAAGGACATCGCCATTTCAATGGCAGTTGACAGCAGTCGAAATATAAAACAATAAGCAGACAAACAGAGCGACCTGGCTTCTCGCATAGTGCATTAAGGTGCAGCCAAAAGCCATTGTGTGGCTGACTAATTGTTCGGTGACTACACCACAGGGTGTGTGAGTGGTTCTGGTGCTTGCAAGTGGTTGCACGCCTGTCGTTTCTGGTTAGTTAGCTGCCGATGGCTCTTGGTGTTGTTGGCGGTGGCTTGGTAGGTCGCAGGATGTATGCTGCAGGTTGTAGGTTGACGTGTTTGTTGATGTTTTTTTCCACGAACTGGGGTTATTTTTAGTTGCCGAGTGCAATTAGGGCTTAAAGCTTCTACGACAATAACCAACAGCAACGACAGGCAACAATACGTTTTGGTTATTTCCGTGCGAACAGTCCAAGTCCAAACTCAATGCCAAGCACTAAAGGTTAGATGTCAAATATCAGGCATTCTTTGTTCTATACATAAACACATGCCAAAGACACCTACACACAGTTGGCATGTGTGTGGGAATTTGATTTTGCATTGATTTTCCTATCGATGGCATTGAGTGGACGAACGCAAGGCTAAGATTTCGCCAGCTGATGTCGCTGATGTATTTGGGGCTCTTAGCTCTTAGCCATTTATTATAAAAATATGGCTGTCTCTATAATTGACATTCAATGCATTTCCTGTAATTTAGGATAAATATATATGTGTATGTATATATCATATATTTTTAGCCTCAAGCGAATGCTGAAGCGCAAGCAAGAAGCATACGCTCTGAGTCTGAGTAGTCAAGGAACATCAGTGAGTGTCTGAATTACAGGGTATACATAGTTTGAACTTAAGAGCTACCTTTTACTATTTTGCCTCATTTGTAGCAACTGTCATTAGTAATTAAATTACAGGGTATGTAGCTTTTTAGTCAACCAACAAACGCTCTTTCCCATGCTCAGTTCAACTTCTTTCAAGCAAATTGCTGTAGCTATAAAATTACGCATACGCCCCATGGTGAGGCTATAATAAGACGAGTTACATACGTCAACAATACTTATATTATAGGGTATGTCGATTTATAGCCAATCAACAAACGCTGTTTTCTATGCTCAGCTTAAGTTATTTCAGGCTCTTACTATAAAATTACGCATACGTCCTGTGTCACCCGGAGTCATCTGATCCACTTAGTGAGTGCATAAATTACAGGGTATACTTATTTTGAGCCGAAGAAATTCTTTGCCACAACAAACGCTGCCTTATATGCTCATTTGATCTCATTTAACGCAATTGCTATAAAATTACGTATACGTTCCATGTTCCGAATCAAAAGCCGAGCACTTGCAGTTCACTAGATCAGTAAAAACTTGAATTATAGGGTATACATTTTACATTTTTAAGGCCAACAAATACTCATTCACAGACCTTGCTAAGCGTACCAAGTTTAACTCATACAAATTAAATGCTTTAGCTATAAAATTACGCATACGCCTCGTGTGTGCGTTTCCTAGAATCGCAAAGTGAACTATATACCCCCAAGCGAGTGCCTGAATGGCATGTTTTTTATTTAATATTACATATTTTTAATCTAAGGAAAAACTAACTTTTTGTAGCGGCAAACATCTCTTGTTATACTATGTTTACTTCAATTAAAGTAAATGCCATAATATTACGCATACGCCCCATGCGCAATTCCCATAATCATATAGCCAGCATTTATTTGCATGATGATGACAATGTGTGTGCGTGTGTGTGTGTGTGTGTGTGTGTTGTACTATTTACAGAGTATATACATATTTGTAATCAAAAGAAGTGTGCAGCATATGCTGTGTAACTAGAAAATTACACAAACGTCCCATGTGCAACGCCTCGAATGATTTGGCTAGTTAACTCTGCGGCGACAGCAGAATTAAGCACATAATTACAATTGACATTTACTTGGGGTTGCTCTTTCGTCTCTACATCTCTCCAACACGCTCTCACTCTCTATGTTCCACTCAGCCCTGTCTCTCTCTCTCTCTCTCTCACTTTGTTTCTTTCAAACTTTTTTTTTGGCTTTTTTTTTGGCATTTTGTGTCGCATTCACGTTGCTGCCAGCAACCTGCAACTGCAACTAATTATGAATTTTAATTAATTCTGGCATGCGACTACTTTGTTGACTTGCAGCAGAGAGTGAGTGTGAGTAAGTGGGGCAGAGAGACAAGGCCCAGCACTCAGCACTTTCATTCTTATTGCTTGTGTTGTGCTCCGAGTGGGCCATCAAAATCTCTGCCATCGGCCATCGGGCATCTGCCAAATTGCCTCATTGACCTCCACTGGGTTGATTTCTTGAGTTCAGTCAGTTACACTTGCAAATGGCCGCCCAGCTAGCAGCTGGAAAACAATTCTAAATATGCTTTCAAATGCGAGGGGGAGTTCTCCTCTCCCGCTCAGCTGGGACTTCTTCTTGTGCTGCTTCTCTTGTTTGCTAAGCGCATTTTGTACAAGATTAAAAGCTCTTTTTCCATTACAATAATAATAATAATAAAAAAAATAATAATAAAAACAACAATATTTATTTATTGTACTTTGCTGTTGCTGCTGCTGCTGCTGGAAATGTTAGCTGTTTACATTTGCATACCCTGCAATGATGGTATTAACCATTTGGGTTGCTGAGTTTGAGACTTTGTTTTAACTGATTTTGATTTCTAGATTTTTAGATTCAAGATTATCGCTTTATAACACAGAGACTAGTGTTCATATGGACATAGATGGATTAACTTGTATTAAATATGAATTCTTGAAGCTCGTTGGGTAAACACTGCATTATGTCTAAAGAGAAAGGAAAGACGCATTTGCGCTAAAGACTACAGTAAAACGATTTCTATTATACACATATGTCTCTCCCATTTTCTATATGTCTGTAACCCAACTTATCTCTCTTGATCTTTAAATATCTCTAGCTCTCTTTAATTCTCTTCTTCCACCCGTTTCTATTTCCTTATACCTCTCTTTCTTTATTTCTTTATTTCTTCTCTCTCTCTCTTATCTCTCACTTTAGCTCTCCCTCAATTTTGTTCTGTCTTTCTCTCTTCCCCTCCCGCAATCGGTTTTTATCTCACTCTCCATCTCTCTATATAGATACATTTCTCTGCCTCTCTCTATTTATAAGCTCTGTATCTGTCTCCCTCTTGGGTATATAGGTATATAGAGATTTCTAATTTTTTTCTCTTTCTATATAGATATCCTTCTATCATCATATCTCATATTTCTTTCTTTCTCTCTGTCTCGCTCTCACCTTCTCGATCTCTCTCTATTTTCTACCTCTCTCTTTTCTTCTTCTCTGCATTTGTGTCTTATTTTCTTTGTCTCTCTCTATATCTATATTTCTCTCGTTCTCACTTTCCCAACTGCATCTCCCTCTCTCCAACTTTTTCCAATCCTTTAGCTATATCTACAGAGTATCTGCCCATGCTACCTTATCTAAGATCTACGCAAATACAATGAAACCGAGATGCAATGCAATTGAGAACGAGTCGAAGCCAAGCTACGAAAAATGTTTGTCAATTGGTTAACAACATTGTGGCCACCAAATGCAACTGGACTCAGAGCTCAAAAGCCGTTGAAAAGAAAAGCAAAAAAAAAAAAAAAAGAAAATAAAAAATAAAATTGCATTGAATCGACCGGAACGTGGCTGTGCCGACATTTCCACTGAAGCCCAAAAGAGCCAAAATGAAAATCGCCAACAAACGCAAAAAATATGGAGGAAAAAGAAAATATATATATGTATATGGCAAGTGCAACGATTGCAGCTGGGCGTATTCGGTTGCGTAATGCTGGTTTGGGGTTGGATAGCCACAGCGTCTACATTAGGGGTATTCCATTGATGTCATTTGAAATACGAGTTAATTATGTTGTTGAATTAAAATTTATTTAATAAATGTTAAATTAATTTTAATGAGCAGAGACATGCAGTAGTAACAAATATGCTTGCTTAAACATTATCAACGGGTATACAGAACGGGTATTTCGTTTGTGCTTGCACTTTATGGGCAGCGCATTGAGAATAAACTTGCAGCTGAACAGCTAGCTAAATATCCTAGACACTGGCTAGTGGAATAGATGTAGATGTATGCAACTCAATTTGCTTCAGTTTAGTGGATTATCGATATATATTATTATAGAGTCATGGAAGATTTTTAGACTCTATAGCACAGTTAGCTCTAAATCTGGGCTAATAAATAAGCCTGAAAGCCAGCAGAAATATATGAAATATATTCTCTTTCATTCCTTTTTCTTTTCTTCAGTATTTTTGGTTCATCTGATTTTTCTTTGGGAAACTTTTGAGAGTCTAACCTGGACCTGTCTCGCTCTACTCTTGTATGAATCGCTTCTTCTATAGAGAAGATACCACCGAGATGTGGTATATAGATACCACCGAGTCTCATAAGCCTCATTCAACGCCAGTCCATCCTTGCAGCTCTTTATTTTGCACAATTTGAATTTTGTTTAGTAAAGATTGCTTTGCAGAGCTTCATAAAGGTATTCCATAGAGCAAGATTAAAACGGCCATAATTTTACTCTTAAAAATTAATTTTGTATACATACTATATATAGAGAGTTATATAGTTTATCAGTTTCACGCAGCATTCATTTCATATATGCCCTTCCACACGATATACAACATTTACAGGGTATGCGGCGAACAGAACACTTGAACAAACTTTTGGACTTTACTTAAATATACACGAATGCTGAATTGCAACATTTTCTTTGACTTCCTTTGGCATGTTTGCCTGACTCATAATCCAAATGAAAGCTGATGCATTTCCTTTCAATTTGTTTTTTCTTTCCTTTTTTTGGGGGGTATATAAATTGAAGTCTTGCTTAATTAGCAGCGCCTACAACATATGCAAATTTCTGCAGCTGGACGTGCTTGGGCATATATTAAGCTGAATCGATAGACTATATACATATATATATATCATTCAGTTAGCTAGACAGAGAGAGCGTCGCACCTGTAAGCCGTTGCAAATTGCTTGAATTTTTGGATTTACAAAAATTCTATCAAATTTCATTGCATACTCTCAGGCGCTGAGGCAACACAATGCCTTATATAATGTGTGCGTGGGCGTGCATCTGCACGTGTATGTGTGTGTGCGTGTTATAGCCTTTTGTTTTTACCAACTGCAGTGTAGCATAACTTGCCCTTATCTGGCGTTAAGCTCGATATGCCCACACTCTGACCCCATGCCAGGCAAGGCCTGCCTACATATGCACATCTGTGTGTGCGTGTGTGTGTGTATGTGTGTATGCGTGCATATGAGTTTTTGGTATGCATATCTCCCCTTTGCCCCATTTCAGCTGAGAGCATATCAAACATTTCAAAAGTTGTTATTACTGTTCGGGTGAGGCCAGCTCGTATTTGCTGGCGCTCCATCAACATGATGAACGCATGCAGAGCTGACTACTGCATGACAGACAGACAACATGACAGACTCTGTGACAGGCGGACACAAGTTTCAATCATATTCAAGGCAGCAGCAAGCAGTTGAGTTGTTTCAATGTGAAGATAAATTTAAGCATAGTTCAATGTTAATAGATTGGATGGATTGGTAGATAGTAGAAAATTTAATTTAAATAATTTATTACAATAAATTTAATAAAATATGCAAATTTTAAAATTAAAAATTAAATGTTATGAAAGAATAAAAAATTAAAAAAAAAGAATTTTAACACAAAGCTGAATGCTAGCAAAAATCCAAATTAATTTGAATACATACACATTTAAAATTTATTAAAATAAATTTAATTTATGAAAATTAAAAATTTAATTTAAATAAAATAAATTGTTAAAAATAATTACTAATAATAATAAACATTTGTTAAATTCTTGAAAATCTAAATTAAATTTGATAGATATTTAAAATAATTTATTAATATAAATTTATTATTATATGAGGAATTTGTACTCATAAATGAATTATAAATATTAAAAATAATTGAAAAATAATGAAGTTTTTTGATTTTAATAAATTAAATAAAAACTTTCAATGCTTGCAAAAAATCCAAATTAAATTTGATAGATAATTTTAAAAATTTATTTTAAAAATTTAATAATATATAAACATTTTTAGTTAAAAATTAAATTAAAAATAAAATAATAAATATAAATAAATAATTACTAATAATACTATAAATAATAAATTGTTGAATGCTTTCCAAAAATCCAAATTTAATTTGATAGATAGATCAAGTACTTCAAGTGCTTTAGTTATTTCTCCAAGTGTATTTTCCGTCTTGTTGACATAGCATTAAATGTTGAAGCACTGGAAGCATGTTCAGTGCTTAGTTAAATGACGCATGCTGATGCTGATGCTAAAGCTGTTTCTTTTCGGATGTCGATTTTTTGTGTGCTTGCTTTTGGTCCTTTTACCTCTGCTTTGGACACACACACACACACACATAGATATGTATATTTATATGTATATGCACATGTATATGCACACCTACACAGCAACATTTGTCAATTGCTCTCAATGCCCAGGGACACAAAACTGGGAACGTGACTGAAATGTACTCGAAATGATGAGCAGAAACTTAACTGACAATTGAAGCCGTCTCAACCCGAGCGCATACGAATAATTTTCTTGCTCAGCTCAATGCTAAATGCTGACATTCATATAATTACTATAGCTTTAATGTGTAGAGCTAAGAACTGTTTAAGCTTGAGCTGGATTATACGCTAAGACTCGAATCGAAGCATTGAAGCTTGTAATTCCATGCAATACATTTTCATATGTTCCTTACAGTCACTAGAGTTTGATTTCAATATACAGAAATATGAAATATTTTGGATAGATTCTCGACTTCGAGAGTATTGGCATAAATATATTTGGCTGGCCAGAAAGTAGAGTTTAAGTAATCCGTAAATACTTCCTTCATTCCTAATTCCGTTTGCTAGAGCCAACCTCTTTATTGGCTTGTCGATTTGTATTCCGATTTACATCGGAACTGAATAGAGATTATGCATCACTTGCAAAGCGTTTTCCAATAGCATTCGTTACTTTTGCTGTATTATGTCCTGGTGCACTGAAGTTAGCGACTTCAACATTTGTATATAAACTTGGTTCAGCTGACACTTTTAACTTGTTATTCTCCATAAATGTGACAGTCACGCCTGGCGCTCAATTGTGTACAGAACTTTCCACAATCATGACAATCATGACAATCATGACAATATGATTATATGCATCAGTGGCAATGGCAGTACATTAGGCGCGACAAACAATAACTTCCTGTGGTTGTAATGCTGTTTCGACAAAAGCTCATGGATTATCCTCACTTTGAATGCGATAAATCTGCTTATTTACGTAGCCATGCAACTAAAAATGAGTTCCATGATTATGTTTGTCATATGAGAAGAGACGCAATGCTCAATAAGCTTGGGAGCAATGGCCCATGCATATCTTCCGATGTCTTCTCTTGGTATTCCAATTGAAGTACTCTTCTCAACCCCAATCAAAACGCACTCATTTATTCACTTTCTCTAGAGAAACACCTACATTTTGATATATACACCTATTGCAGCACTAGCTCTCACAGATCCATATCCAGATCTATTGCTCTTATCTACTTATGCAATTAGCATACTCTCTCCATTCCCCACACCAAAACGTAGTTCAGAGTGGGATTAATGCAGTCGTCGTTGGTCGTTTCAAGCTCCAATCTTCGCTCGCCTGTGCACTTTGAGCCGGATTACCATTTTGAGCCATGGCTCGCACCATAATCGGCTTACATCGGGCTATTAAGCGCATCAAATGGTTGGGATGTCCTCAAACGGCAGCGCCGTGCAGTTGGGAACAGTTTTTTGCTGTTATTTTAGTTATTCATGTTTTTTGCTTCAATATATCATATTGAGCTGTCAGTTTTTTGGGGTTGGTGTCTCAATCAATCCATATACATACATATAGCCTGGCCTTTATCAATTTCAGAACTGACAGTTGTCATGCGAAATTCATATGATATGCCTATTGAATAGCACGCCTAGCTATACGACATACATATGTCCGCTGGGAGCAGCCTTTACTCGCTTCGCTATTGATATATGAGCGGACAAAACAATGTTTTTATTTTTATTATTATTTGTGTATTTTTGTTTTTGATTTGATATTGAAAATGGAAGGTAAGCGAACAAAGGTGGAGGTAGTAGAGAGCGTGGCCGAATAGTAGTACGATGAGCTGTTTTGATATAGCTGAGTCCGTCTGACTGTCCACATGAGATGCAAAGGCTGACACTTTGAATATTTTAATTTACATGGCTGTTTATCATTTGCCTTATGTCCTTGTTATCGATAATAATCGATATATGTGTTTATACTAGTATGGACTTGTGCTTTAGCATATAGATCCATATTGATATTAGTATTAAGCTCTGAAAATTTGACATAAAAAGATCGTCTAGAAGAAAAGATATTCTATAATTAAGTTCCCATAGTAAAGCCTTGGAGCACAGTACAGGCGCAGTCGCTGCGCAATAAGCAGAGCATGTGCTCAGCTAGTGTTTCTTAGGAAGAAGGAAGCAGTAAAAAGAAGTAAAAAGCACGATTAGTGATTGGAAAATTCAGGATTTCAGGAAAATTTCCCAGTCGGATATTCTCATTTAAAGTCCTCTAACTGATCAGCAGCTTTGCAGTGAATTTGTGATATTTATATATTTCTTTAAGAATATTTCTTAGTATGTTAATATATCTCCTAGCTCTGCTGGAAAAATCTGCTCTTCAGGGCATTTCTAAGTCGGATATTTCCCGCCTGCAGCCGTCTGACTCGTGCCTTCAATTTTTTTGTTTGGTACGCAGCTCCCAAAGGAAAAATGATATATTGACTTTGTACCTTTCATTTGCATTTTTATTTTTATTTTCATTTTATTACATTTTTCACTTTCATTTTCATTTGAAACTTGTTTGCCTGCCTTTTTGGCTAATTCCCGTGCGCCCAAAGCCCATAAGCTTTAAGGCTCGCATGCATATGAAATGTCATTTTGAACTTTCGTATCTCAATTTGAGATAAGTTTGTCTCAATTTCAATTGTGACAACGATTGATGGAAACAGAGAAGCGAAAAGAGCTTTGTTGCTTTTAGCTGTTTAATGCATTATTGGCTCTGAGAATTTCTGAGCTGTTTCTCTTATATGCAGGCTTTTGCCTAATAATCTTTAAAGATTATCTAGAGTCAGTATTTTAAGAATGTTAAAGTAACTAAGGGCAATCACTCCTTAAAAGAGTAAAACGCAAAACTGTCAAAGGAAAACAGAAACGGAATAAACAAAAACCTCCTGCTCAGAAGAAGAACGTGTGTATGTCTTTTTTTCTGTTTCTCTCTTGAGTAGAATGTGTGAATTGACACGGATAACTGTTATTTTTGAGCTGTGATGCATATACATTTTTGGCAATAAATGATCTACTATGACAAAAACTTAAAGGCATTATTCAAAGCGTGTAACATTTAGCTATCTTAGATTAGGCATATATAGATGTGCATACAAATTTCTATATGTCTATACAAATAAAAAAAATATATATATACTCAAGACGTTGCTCTTCCTAAAACAGTTAAGCTCCCTCAGCTCAGTTTCTCTGGGGTTGAGTAAGTCCAATGAATTGTAGAAATATGACCAGTGAATCGATTATAAAGAAAAACATCTGTAAAAAAAAAAAGAGGGGATGAATTGAATTTGAGGCACATATATTTCGCCTAAGCCCACCCCGGCCAATGTCTTCAGATTCAGATGGTAAATGCCGCAGACTTCGAACTGTACCGAGTTCTGCATGATCTGCAGCGAAAAGTCTTCCGTATGCTTGCGTGCGATTGCTTTGCGTGCCCTAATCCTATTTCCGTTTCCGTTTCCGTTTGCGCTTCCGTTCGCTAGCTGGCGCCGCCAGGCGCCATTAATCAGCACCAGCAGCTGCCGTGACTGCAAAGAGAAATGTTGAAATGCTTTAGACTTGCTTAGCCTAAAGTCTCGCATCAACTTACGCGCTGGACACAGCTGTCACAGACGGCGCACAGTGTCCAGATCTTGATGATTGTGGGCAGTACGACATAGACGGTCTGCCAGAGCAGCAGCCAGCTGATGTTCATGGTTGTCAGACGCCACAATATGATGTATGCATAGCAGACGACAATGAAGTCACCTATGCAGAGCACGTTCATCAGCAGCACCGACAGTCCATAGAGCCGAGAGACCTGGCGTGTCAGGCGCACAATGTGGGCATAGTTGGTGCGCAGCTCGAAGCTGCTGCTGCGGCCGTGCAGCTGCTGCTGCAGCGCCAGCAGCTTGACATCGATTCGCACCACCATCAGCGACATTTGCAGATAACGCGCTCGCACCGCCTGCGTCGTGTATAATTCACGCAGATTGGCCAGCAGCTGGCCCTGGCTTGCCAGGAATGCGGCTCTGGTCAGGGCGCAGGCCACGATGAGGCACTCGAGGGCCACATGCAGGCGCAATTTGAAGCACGTCGATGACGGAACACCAACGTCAGGCAACTGGGCCAGCAGTCGACGCTCACGATTACGCAGCAGCAGCGCCTGCAGCACCATCAGCATGTGGGCCAGCAGATAGGCCATGCTCAAGGCATCGATAATCTTGGCGTAGGTGCCAAAGTGCCGATGGTGCTGCCTGTTCATCTCGTTCATCACCCAGTTATGTTCAAAGTAACGCCACATCTGACGCACCATATCGGCCAACACGAGGGCCAGGTAGCTGCTCAGCAGCCGCTGCAGCGTCGACTTCTGTGCGCTGCAGGTGAGCGCCAGCACCCGGAAGTAGCCGGACAGAAAGAGCTCCATGCGGCTGCCCATGACTCGCTCAACTGAGCTCTGCGCTCGCACGTAGCCCAGCAAGGCAAAAATCGCGCCATGCTTACATAATTAATTGGCTTAAAGGCAATATCGTGCTAATTAATCCAAGTGGCTCACGTGGTCTATATAACTATAGTAATAGATGTTTGATAATCCAACTTTTGTCATTTGCAATTTCGTTTTGTGAATTTCCCTAAACGTCTAAAATGTGCTAAGCTAAGAATATCTATCTTTGTCTTTCTCTTTTTCCCTCTCTCAAAGAGTCTTTTATTTTATCTCGTCATTGTTTTTATTTCATTCAATCTCATTCGTCTAAAATGTGTTAAGCTAAGAATATCTGTCTCTCTCTTTCCCTTTTTCTCTCTCTTAAAGAGTCTTTCACTTTATCTCTTCGCATTCTCTTTATTTCATTCAATCTTTCATTATCATTCTCAGTCTCTCAGTCTCAGTCCATCTGTTCCTGTCCTCATTCAATGTATAATATATCTATCCCTCTCTGTTTGCTATATCACTTTGTCCCTCTCTCTATATATTTATCTCTCTTTCGCTGATGTCAATCTGTCAACCAGCACAAACAGACTCTAAAAGTATTTATAATTAGTTAATTAGTCAATCGATTTAATATTTGTTTAATATATTTATACTCATATCTATAATATATATATATATATATATATATATACATATATATTTTTTTTTGTTTTCAGTGCTAACGGTGCTCAGTATCACCATCAAGTACAACGAATATGCGACAGACAAGGGCGGCAATATTACAATACCCTGCATAGCACAGGGCAACATAATGTGGGTTAAGGAGAATGGCAGCAATAGCACCATTATACAGGTGATGACAGATCTTAATGAATATGCATATAACATCTATATCTATCTCTATATATAAATCTTATTTTAATTATAATCAAACACTGCGCATTATTTGCCTTTCCTTCATAGACGGGTCGCATATTGGTTTTGCGCAATGTGAGCACCTCGGACAGTGGCATCTATGTCTGCTTTGCAACGGTGCCCGTAACAACAACAACAACAACAACAACAACTGCGAGACCAACAACGGCAAAGGCGGTGACCATGCCAGCAGCAGCAGCAGCAGCAGCAGCAGCAACTACCTCAGCGCCGGAGCAGGAGCAGCAGCAGGAGCAGACAAAGGAGCTGGAGCTGGAGCTGGAGCCAACACAGCCTGTCCAGGTGGAGGAGGAGGAGCAGGCATACCAGGCATACCAACGCAGCAAACTAACCGTGCGCACCACACCTGGTCCCGTCACCCAGCTATACTTCAAGGCCTCCACCATATTGGGTTTTCTCATTTGGCGCTTCAACAAGACCCAATCCGGTGGCTATCCCGTGCGCAGTTTCACGGCTGAATATCGCAACATCTCGTACCGTCAGCCGCCCTACAATGCCAGCTTTGAGCACGCGTGGAGTCGCATGGATCCCATCAACATAGCGCCCAATGTGGTGAGTATAGTTGGTGCCCGGCGAGTGACGCCCGACGCCCATTCGGCCCCAATTTCACAAGAATCATTTCCGCTACATAATCACTTCCGAGTCACAGCGTCAAATGGAGGTCTATCGCCTGGCGCCCAATACCACCTACGAGTTTCGGATATGGGCCAACAATGAGCTGGGCAGCGGCACGGTGGTGACCACCAATGTGACAACGTTGCCCGAGACCAAGGAGGAGGGTAAGCTTGGGTCATTTTGACTGCAAACGTCTGTCCCACAGGCAACACCAAATACAAAAAAAAAATAGTCTTAACTATAAATGCCTAAAATATATTTACTAATAATCATCAGAATTGATTTTGAAATGAAATCTTAGTTCTAGCTAGATAAACATTCCGATAGTTCGATCTTGCTGTCGTGCCTATCTATCTATCTGTAGAAATTGCTGTTATTTGGTGTCAACTGTACGTCGCACAGGATCTACATGCATATGTGCGTGTGTGTATATCCTGTGCGGCATTATCCTAGTAGTAATTATCTATTGTCTGTATACACCTTGATTTCTATCATTTCTGAGAGCACACACACACACACACACACACACACACACACACACACACACACACAGAGACAGACATATAGAGATGATTTTTTTGTTGTTGTTGCTCCAAGTATTTTAGTATCTGGTAATTTTGGTCGTTTGTCATCATTTCTCTCTTCTCTTATCTATCTCAATTATATATATATACGTGCTCGAGGACCGTGCAGATCTCATACGCCTTATTAAACCCGACTTAGATAATTTCGATCCGCGCATTTGGATAGTCGCCGTCAGCATAGTGCTCGGAACACTTGTGATATTAGCCATCGGACTCTGTATTGTGCTCTCTAAGGAGTGCTATCAGGCAACGCAAATGGGTACAGCCAATTCGCCAACAACAATAGCAAATAACTCTAACTAAACGATATGCATATATATATATATATATATATAGTATATATATATGCGTGTGTATATGTATATGCTGTACATACACGATTTATGATTTGGCTAATGTTGTTGTTATTGTTGCTCGTAATTTAAAAAAAAAAAAAAAAAAATTATAATAATAATGCAAACAAAGCTATTGCAGCTGATTCGAAAATGCAAATTCGTTGCTTGTCATTGTCATTAGCATTGCCATTGCCATTGCCATTGCCAGTGTTGTAAATGAAACTGAATCGAATGCTTCTTAATGGAATTCATGCACTAGAAAAAGTATAGAGAAAAAATATAGAAAAATATATTAAAAAATTACATATACATATACAAAAAAATGTTTATATATATATATAAACAAACTATACATACTATAAAAGTAAAATTATAAACAAAAAAATACAGTGAACTCTCAGTTAACAAACACAATTCGTTCCAGCAACTTATGTTCGTTAAGCGAAACCTCAGCTTAAAGAATTTTGAAAATAAATTTCATTTAATCTCAAAATAATGAAAAAAAATATGCTAATACGGTCAATGTTTAAGTTTTCTTTGTCTAACAGTGCCAAACATTTTGCAAGGCATAAATGTTAGCAGTTTTTTTTTTGTGCGTTAAGCAAAAAATTTACTTTCCCAAAAAAAAAAAAAAAAAAAAAAAAAGAATTCCCAAAGAACAATGTGTTTGTTATACGAGGTGTTCGTTAAGCGAGACTCTGTATTTATAAAATATTTATTAAATTCTATATGCAAATATAGTGCCTGAACTTCATTAAGCTTCTTTTTTTTTGTTTTTTTCTGCTTTTTTTTATTTTATTATTATTTTTTATTTTATTTGCCATTATTTGTGCATAAGCTTTGGTTTCATGCATACATGAGCTTTGCATATTTGTATTTGTTGTCGTTGTTGTTGTTATTGTTATTGTTGTTGGTGTTCGCTTTCGCCTTGTTTTTGGTGTTTGAATTTTGCTTATTAAATATGTAGATATATGTATACATATATATATATATATATATATATAGTACATATATCACATATATATACATACTTCTAGTTGTAGTAGCTACTCTTAATAACTATCATTAGCTGCAAAGCCAATATATATATATGTACATAAAACTCAAAGCGGACATAGAGCCAGAGAGTTCACGCTTGTTATTATTATTATTTTGTATTTTTGTTTGCTTATTAATCATAGATAATATGAAATGTATATATGTATATATAAATATACATATATACATACATATATATAAATTTATAGAAATTGCAGCCTAGCTCTATGCATATACTAAATATATTTTAAGTAAATAATTACATTTAACTGCAAAAGGATAAAACAAAATCGAAATGCAATTCAATTAATTTAATGTTCAATTCAATTAAATTGTATTAATAACGTAATCAATTTCAATTATCAACAATGCTGAATGTTGCAGTCGGATGACATCGACTGCATAATACTCGTTCTTACTTAGTTGGCGAAATTTGTAGCTCTTGCTCTTCGTATAAGCTATAGTAATGTCTTCCGATTTACAATGTCCCCAAGAGGCATGATTATATATATACATGGTAATGACGGAAGTTGACAAATACTTCAATACTTCATTTTTTTTAAGTATATAGTTTATACAGTTACCATGCTATATACACTATTTATATATGTATATGCTTTTAAACTTTGGTTCTTCGCAAGATTATATAAATCCAATTACAAATTTCTTCCACCAAAATTGATTTAAAATACAACCAAATTTATAACAGATCCTATATAATCGAGATTCCCTAATCTGAATAATGAGTAATGTGCCAAATGGTAGGGATATAGTTTGATAGGTTTACAAAAATTGTCAAGGTCTCTCCAGTGGGCGTATATATATCTACTATATATATTTTATGTTGGGTTATCAATGCGAGTCTCTATTTAAAATTCCAAGATTCCAGCACCTTAAAGAGTAGCATTATTATTAGACCAGATATAGTACTATTCACACCGATTGGTATATAGAGTGTATATATTTCAAGTTTCAAGTCAAGTCAAGCTTGAAAACTAAAATGGACAGACAGATGGATACACGGACGGACGGGCAGTCAGATGGATAGACGGACGGATAGTCAAAGTGATAGATGGACGGACGCACAGTCATGAAAAGACGAACTGATGGACTGACGGACGGAACGACGGAGGGCTGGACAGACGGACGGATGGACTGACGGACGGATGGACAGACGGCCACAGTACGTACAGTAGAAGTACGGACAGTTAGATGGTCGGACAGATGAATAGACAGGTAGATGGATAGACAAACGAACAGACAGATGTACGGATGTACGATAGATGGATAAACAAATGAATGAACGGACAGTCAGATAAACGGACGGATGTGCGATAGATGAAGGAACAGTACGACTAACGTTGCATAAAGCCAATATAGAGTATATAAGCCGCTTCATGAACGAGTATAAACTTAAGAAAATTGATGACTAGCAGCCATAAGCTGAACTTACTAAATATATAATCAAAATAATTATTTAAAAATATTGAAAACTAAATGCCGTCTCTACGCAAGACCTCAATATATTAGCCATATATTAGACCAATGTTTTTTAGCCACATCTGTGATAGACAACGAGCACAATCTCAATTCGCACCTAAGAACCATAAGTAGAGCTCTAGCAATATGCACTGAACAAGTAGGACAACAAATTTATACACATATTTCAAATACTATTG
>JAUESO010000131.1:0-30000 GCA_030914385.1 Drosophila antonietae | reverse complement strand
AGATATTTTGATTTTCGGTTTCAATCGCTTCGAACATGCTATGTTATTTACTGTTAATTGTTAAACAACATTTTTATAACACGAACTGAACACCCTCAATCGACTGCTACAAAAAATAGCTCGACTCGTATCCAAAACTATCAACATTTTCGCCCAGTTAAAGGAGAGCTCACTCTGTAGATAAACGTGAAAGATGTTAACAAAATATTGAAAGAAAAAAAATATCGAAATGTTCAACATTTCGTGCTCATATGAATGTATTTTGGACAGTGTTAACACACACACACACACACACACATATACACCTACACACTTGTGTAATGAAATGACAAAAAAAATATTGCTGTGATATAAATTCAATTGAAGGACATTATAAAGATTTATTAATACTCGTATATAGCAAAATCAAATCTCGAACATGAACAGGAACACACGCATACACTGAGAGAAATTCTTAGCTACCTTTTGGTTTACCTAGTGATTTACAGTTACAAGCATAACTTACATAATTGCTGAACATAATTATTTCAAGTAAATAATATAAATATACATATTTATATATAAACAGTTTTTCTTTTTAATGTTTGAAAAATGTTGAAAATTTTTCAGTTTTTAAGCTTATGTTTTTTTTTTTTTAATATATTTAAATTAAATTTAGAGTTTTAAAGTTAAAATTTTAAAACTCCAAAATGATTTGCAGCATTAAAAAAATAAAATAAAATAATTTTTTAAAAATTATATTAATTCATAAGCCAAGCTGCTTGCAGTTTATATATAATTATGATTTGTTCAAGTCAGATAATCAAAAAAAAAAAAAAAAAAAAAAAGAAAAGGAGTAAAAAAAAAACTTTAAAAACTGTGAATGAATTTTATAATTGAGCAAATATTTTGCACTGTAGCGCGCACCAAGAAATAATAAAGAAAACAAATATTATTAAAATATTATACATGTGTACAGTGTACATTAGTGTATAGAGAGTTATATAAACAATATGATTTCAGCATGTTAGGAAAGAGTTTTTTAAATATTTAACAAAAAATATTAATAAAAATAATAGTAAAAAAAAAGAAAATTGCCTTGCGCTACATAATTTACAGGAAAAAAATAAATAAATATATATATATATATATATATATGTATATATATATATATATGTATATATATATATATATAGCTAAATTGCTTCCAAAACTTTAGTAGAAACAAGCGAAAGCAAACAATGAAATTGTTATTGATTTTACCTTTAGAAGAAACACGTTCCGTTTTCAATGAGAGTTTTCCAATAAGCACAACAACATTGTATAAATATACTATATATACACTATATATATATATGTATATATAGCTATGTACATTATGTAAATTAAGAAAGACTGTAGCTAACTGTTAACAGACATTTAGCCTGATTGCTATGCTTTATACCTTACTTAACTGACTTTCAGTTCTAGATTGCTCTCGCCTTAAAGCTAAACAAATTTATCAGCAATACTTAAGAAATAACTTCAGCTGCACTTTCGGTTCATTTCCAAGAGATGTGCAATGAGAGAGAGAGAGAGAGAGGGGGAGAGCGAGCGAGGTAGTGGAAGAGTGAGATAGAGCTAGTGGAGGTATCTTAAATACTTCTAGCTATATAGAGAGAAGCACGCTTGAGCCTTAAACTACGCTTTGAGATGTTTAACGTTCCGTATATGCTACAAATAAAAACAAATAAATTAAAAAGAATAATAAACCGTATAAACATAACTAAATCTGTGGATATAGTACGTAATCATGTACATATAGACCCACTCAAGAGTTTCCAATTCCAATTAACTTCAAAGCTCTGATGCTTTCTGTAAATGACCATTAAACTATATTTAGAAAACAAAAAGCAAATGGATTACAATAACAAAGCAAATTAAAACAAGAAGAAGCAAATACAACACACACACACACCAACATACATGAACAAATATGGAAATAAAATGAAGTTTACACAAAAAGCAAGCGAATGCTTCAAGCGTTTTAAATCTCATTTGTTTTGTTTTCTTTTTTGATTGTTTATTCAACTTTATTTAAGTAATTTATTTATACTCTGGGAGGTCATCATTAAGTTTACATTTCTTATCTGGGACAAAATGCATATACATAGAATGAGAAGGAGTAGGGAGGACAACCATGTGGCAGGGCTCCATGGGATGGATGCCCAGTTCATTCGCGTTAGCGTCATTTAACGTAATATGTAAAAAAAGCTTAGCTTAAACTTAAACGCACTTAATGAAAATTAGAGTGTAGCCGAGCCTAGAGCGCGGCGCTACACTCGCCAAAGTATTTTGCTGTCGAATCCATAGCTAAACTTAACTTAAATCGTACACATGCACACACATATACATATACACATATATATTTTCATATATCATATCATATATTGTGAAGTGGGAATGCATTCCAAATCAAAAGAAATCCAAACTGAACAAAATTCGTCGTGTTAGCCAAATGCAATGCGTCTTAGGTAATTACATTTGTTAGCTTATCAGCTATATATGCACATACATATATGTATATATGTATATATTCCATATTTATATTTTATAGAATTTGTTTAGTTGTAGCGATTTTTCTTTTCTTTTTTTGGTGTCAACATCTCAATAATGGGGTCTGTGTACGCCTACTCGTCCACTGCTAAACACTAATACATTTCATCAGCATCAGCATCATCATTATCATCATCATCATTATCGTCAATTTTCGTATAATATTCTAGTCCTTGAGCCTGTTCTCCATCTCACATGGACATTTCAGGCATTTTATTGTGCTTCAAATTGATCTGCACACTTTGGGAGAACATCTTGATGATGCCATAGTTATCATTGGTATATACCCTAAGAAAACTCGGCACATTCTTGTTCAGAAGCTCGTGACAAAATTGTGGATACTTTCGAAATGCTGGCTGCTTATCATCCCACATGGACAAGATGTCGCAGTCATCGCTGCAAACATTACATGAAAAAAAAAAATACCAGAGATCTATTAATAAAAGTAATATAATTAATATTATCAATAGACTTACTGCACTTCATTGGTGCACTCGTCTAGCGATATGATCAAGTATTGGATTTTCAACTGCGTATACTGATTGTAGATATCAGATGACTGCTGGCGACTGTATACCGAGTAGACGTGCTCCGTGCGTTCACTGTGAAGTAGTTGAAGTATTATGTCAAATAGATCGAGAATGGACAAAACACTCCAAAATGAGACTTACGCCATTTGACGCATTTCGAGGTGTGCATGATTGACGATCGGCCGTCTGGTTGTCAAGTGCACGGTGCCAATTATTTCGACGGGGCCAGCGAATACGGCATCTCGTTCTGTATTCAATTTGATCCACTCGAGCATGCCCTCCAGGTCATCTGTCTGCTGAGTGTAGCGCGTGGGAAAGTATTCCTCGCGTATATTCTGCAAATTGAGTTACATTGAATTGTTATACATATGAGAGATGTTGTTAGCTAACCACCATGCCGGGATCGAACATGCTGAGCAGGAACACGGCCAGCGAGACGGACCAGAAGACATTGCGCTGACGATGATACCAGATCTTGGAGCAGATCGTCGGCGCTATCACACAGCCCTGCGTGAAGCTAAGAAAGAATAGCTTGCGCACGGACAGACCAATCAATGTGAAGATCACCATCTGGATAAAGCTGTACATGTAATGCAAATTCAATATCTGAGCATTGATTGTGGGCACAACGGAGTCGCGGCGCACTGACGCCGCCGGACGGCGTTTGCCGTTGGCTGGCTCTTTGGGCTCCTTGGCTTTGGACGGTAATGTTTCCTCAGTTTCAGGTTCAGGTTTAGGCTCTGCTTCCGCTTCAGTTGTAGTTGTTGTCGGCGGCACTTCAGATTCAATTACAGTTTCCACTTCTGTCTTTGTTTCCTTTTCCTTTTCCGTTTCTGCCTTTGCTTGGCCTGCAGTTTCACTGGACGATGGCTCCTTGGCACACGACGATTCGCTGGCTTGCTCGCGCTCCTTGCGCTGCTTATCCCAATTGCGATGTATTTGCGCCTTGAGCCGCTTGATGTCCTGCATGAAATCATCGCGCTCTGGCGGCTGCTCTTGCTGCATTTTTGCCTTTTCCCGCTTGTAGCGCTCGTAGTCGTGGTCACAGCTCTCGAGCATGGCAAAGCATTGCTGGAGCTGCTGTTCGGTTTGCTTGTTAGACATATCGCTCATGGACACATGATGCTCCTCGAGGAAATCCTCCAGCACGTAGTTGCGAGCACGCTCCCGTTGCTCTTGATTGGCCTTGGTGATGATGTTGTTCTTGCGCCACTTGCGAAAGAACGTGGCCAGCATGACGACGCCGTACATGCAATACGGCTTCACGATCAACGTCTTGACCAGCTGCCACAGCTCCGACCAGGCGACCCGTTCATAGAGCGGATTGCATGCCGACAGATTGGTCACGAAGCTCACCTTCGTCTGCAGCATCCAGTAGGCCCACATGTCGCAATAGTGTATATACGTGTTCTCCTGCCAGTTGAGCAGCCCCGATCTGTTCAGCATGTCCACAAGTTTGCTCTGCATATTATTGGCGAACAGCGGCGCCAGCAAGAGAAACTTGAACGAGAAATAATCGCCTTGCTGCACATTGTTGGTCACGAGACGATTACGCAATTGCCGGAAGAGCGTAATCACGAACATGCTGAGGGCCAGGCTCAGTTGCCAGGTGAATAGCAACTGGGTGTTGCCGTGTGAGATCAGAAAGGCCAGGGCGTTGCCCAGCAGATGTGACAGTGAATAGTCAAGGGCAAAGGCATTCGCCAGTCCCACGGGCATCGAGCATATATTCCACGAGGACATTAGTATGAATATCTGTGTGGTGAATATATAATTTGAGAACGGCCACGAGAGCAGGGCACAGGCCGTAAACACAGACATAGAGCCGACCTGGGTAGATAGTAAGAAACACATAGCATTATTTTTGATTACACAATGAACCAGATATATTTACCATGAAGCAGCGTGAGGTGTGCTTCTGCCGATGCAGCAGTCGCCCAATGCAAATGCACAAATAAAACATTTGCAGGAATATGAAGGGAAATGCAAAATTTTCACGTGCTAGCGGCCGTTCATAGATTTTGCCAGCAAAGCTGTGGAACATCAAGTATGAGATGACGCCGTAGATGCCGCCAAATACATTCTCGCTGAGCAGCGTCCCGTACAGGTAGAGCACCAGCAGTGTCAGGCCGCCCATTAGCCAAACGAACTCCAGGTAGAACTCCATGGGCTGCAGGCTGGGATTAAAGCCGGCACGCACAATATGGAAGATGTAGCTGCAATCAAGTTTGGATAAAGTTACGAACAACTGCATTAGTCAAGTCTCCCTTTGGCTGACTTCCCACTAAGCTGTCTCTCATTTTATTTGTTGATGTAAGAGAAAACGATTTGGCATTCTAGAGTGATTATATTTCACATTTGTTTAGCTCTCATATCAATGGGGTAAATAGAAATCTGATACTTCTAGCCAAACTTTGAATGAATCATATAAATTCTCAAAAAAAAAAAGTTGTTGCTATAAGGGCGTGGATTCACAAGGCAAATGGTAGATGATTACTTACGCGGTAACCAGCTCGGGAAGCACATAGAAACGCTGAAGCACATTGACACTGTGCGGATATTCAATGTCTGTGACGTTCTTCAGCTGATCGTAGCCATACCAGAAGTCTGGCCCGTCGGCTAGCTTCTTGTAGAATGTGTAATAGAGGGCATCTTCGCGTCGTAATAGGGATTCGCGCTCCAATTGATTGAGATGCCGTATGTTGGTGCGTGCCTCGAAAATAACGCGCACATGGTGCATATACAGAAAAAAGAAACCCGAGCCTAATGGCTGCGTATTATCTATCTGAAGCAGAAGCGGCCGGCGATTTTTAACAAGAGCTACTTACCAATTAGCGCGTGCGATAAAATTACATACAATTTGGGCTCGCGCATATTTCTGGCGTTTCAGTTGTATCTATGCTGTTAGTTCGATTGTTTATTCATAATTTGTGCTGGCGTTGGATGTGATGAAATTAGTAGAGCTCCCTCTGATATGGCTGCAGCTTTTACCCGTAAACAAAAAAGTATTTACCACAGCTGATATCTTCGCTGTCGCATAGATAAATCAGCTGATTGCAACGCATTGTACCAGCTGTGCTATCGATGTGCTGCACTGCTAGTATTTTTATATCGAATATAACAAACTCAAAATTCCACATGATTCACAAATAATTTAAACAGTTATCCACTAGCTCTACAATTAAGTTCTATCTGCATATTAATTAATAAATAGATTTTTGTCTTTTCTTAGCATGATTTAATTATCAAATTAGGTGTGCCACAAATTTATTACTGCTATTATCGATATCATTGCTATCGTTCATATATGCCATCGATGAGTGTGGGTGTTTGGTATTTTGCATGAAGTGTTTTGTTTTTAAATTTCAGTCACACTGCGGCTTCTTTAGTTTTCGGCATTTGAAGGCGCATTTTAATTTTGAAAAGAAAATTGGGTTTCCTCTGCACTTCGCTGACCATGGAGCGTTATTTGGTGAGCTCTTTGGTGGGCCAAGGCTCCTTTGGCTGCGTGTACAAGGCTCAGCGGCGCAGCGACGACAAAGTGGTGGCCATCAAAGTCATATCCAAGGTGGGTATTATTCAAAACATTCCGTCAAAGGCGAGGTAACTGCAGCAGGTGAATACTAATTAGCTGTATAATTGTAGCGAGGCCGGTCCACTCGTGAGCTGAAGAATCTACGCCGTGAATGCGACATCCAGGCTCGCCTCAAGCATCCCCATGTCATAGAAATGGTTGAGTCCTTCGAATCCAAATTCGATTTGTTTGTGGTCACGGAATTCGCGCTCATGGACTTGCATCGCTACTTGTCCTTCAATGGCGCCATGCCCGAGGAACATGCACAGCGTGTTGTCTGCCATCTGGTGTCGGCACTCTATTATCTGCACTCGAATCGCATACTGCATCGAGACCTGAAGCCACAGAATGTGCTTCTGGACAAGAATATGCACGCCAAGCTCTGTGACTTTGGCTTGGCACGCAACATGACGATGGGCACACATGTCCTCACTTCCATAAAGGGCACACCGCTCTACATGGCACCCGAGCTGCTGGCCGAACAGCCATATGATCATCAGGCCGACATTTGGTCCTTGGGTTGCATCGCATACGAGAGTATGTCCGGACAGCCGCCGTTCTGTGCAACCTCCATACTGCATCTTGTAAAGCTGATCAAGCACGAGGACGTCAAGTGGCCCAGCACGCTAAGCAGTGAATGCCGCTCCTTCCTCCAGGGTCTGCTCGAAAAGGATCCGGGCATGCGCATCTCGTGGACGCAGTTGCTCTGCCATCCCTTTGTCGAGGGCCAGCTGTACATACCCGAGGTGCAGGCAGCACAGACCTCGCCCTTCATAAACCCCCAACTGGCCAAAGACACCAAGCTCATGCAGCAATCGCGGTGAGAACTCAATTTCAATTTCAATTCATACTAAAGTAAATCTGACTAAGCCTTCAATTTTGTTTATAGACAGAATGGCGTGGATTTGGGCGAGGTATTGGCAGCTCTTAAGTTGAGCGACGTTGCCAATGAAAACTTGAGCACATCGCGCGATAGCATCAATGCCATCGCGCCGAGCGACATTGAGCAATTGGAGACGGACATTGAGGACAATGTGCAGCGGGTGATTGTGCCATTCGCAGACGTTTCCTATCGCGCCATGCCCAGCAGTACTGCAGCCGCTGTGGCCGGTGTTATGCCACTTGTTAATTCACAAACCTGCTTTGTCAGCGGCAACTCGAACATGATACTCAATCATATGAATGATAACTTTGCCATCGAAACGCCGGCGGCCAGCGCAACGAAATCGATGAAGTCCAAGCTGAAAATGGCGCTCAATATTAAGCAGTCGCGCAGCAAGGACTTGGAAAAGCGCAAACTTAGTCAAAATTTGGATAACTTCTCGCTGCGCCTGGGACAGAGCATCGATACAGAGGCGCAGCGTAAAACAACCGAAATGCTCACACAGCAGACGCAAGCACAAGCGCAGCAGCTGCTCGAGAAGAAGGCACAGCAGCTAAAGCAATCGATGCATTCCAACAACGATGAGAAATTGAGCGAGTTAGTAAATTGATGCAAATGAACAATGAATTCATTGATAAATATCTTCTTCGTCTTCTTGCAGCAATTCACCACCTTGTCTGTTGCCCGGCTGGGATAGCTGCGACGAATCTCAGAGCCCGCCCATTGAGAACGACGAGTGGCTGGCATTTTTACATCGCTCCATACAGGAGCTGCTGGACGGTGAATTTGATTCGCTTAAGCAGCACAATCTAGTCAGCATCATTGTGGCACCGCTGCGCAACTCAAAGGCCATACCCAAGGTGCTGCAGAGCGTTGCTCAGCTGCTGTCGCTGCCCTTTGTGCTGGCCGATCAGCATCTGGCGTTGGAGGCCATCAAGGGTGTCTACATTGATGTGAAGCTGGTGCCAAATCTAATGTATGCCTGCAAGCTGCTGCTCTCGCATCGCCAGCTCACCGACTCGGCTGCCTCGCTGCCAGCGGCCACGGGTGTCTCGCTAAGCCGCACGATGCGCAGTGTCTCCGATCTTACAGCCGAGGAGATGAATACCGCCTGCAGCTTGTATGAGCTCGTTTGTCATCTGGTTCATCAGCAGCAGCAATTTCTAAGCCAATTCTGCGACGCTGTGGCCATACTCGCTGTCAACGACATGTTCATTAACTTTCTCACACACGGTAAGCAAGTGACTGGAGACGGAGCAGGAGGAGACGATGCATTTCCAATTATTCCCTTGCTCTTGCAGATTTGAAGAACAGCAGCGCAGTACGCTTGGCCAGCTGTATGCTGGCCTTGTTCTGTTGCGTTCTGCGCGAGCTACCCGAGAACGCCGAACTGGTCGAGAAGATTGTATTCGATTCGCGCCTGCAGCTGGCCCAACTCCTGCAGAGTCGTCATCAGCTGTTGCGTCAGCGCGCCTGCCAGATGCTGTTGCTCCTGGCACGCTTCAGTCTGCGCGGCGTGCAGTGCATTTGGAGTGGTGAGCTGAAGAGCGCCTTGCAGGCGCTGGCCGAGCAACAAACCTGTCAATCCCTGCGACTGGAGGCCGCCCAAACGCTAGAGGAGCTCAGCCAGTTCAGCTTCTTTGTTGCTCAGGCAACTGCTTAGTTTTTATTACTAAAATTAATTGTATTTGCTCAATAAATCATCATCCATGTCTAACCAAACAGACCCTGCAGATTGCCTTGGAAATAGTCGAGCAGCTCGTCCAGATAGCTGCCAAAGACATCGAAGCCCAATAGATCGCTCCCATTGCAGTCCTGTTCATACATTTCGTTCAGCTTGGAGATGTCCTTCTCGGACAGGCCGCGTCGTTGGCCAAGCGAGGCATATGGATCCTGGATGAAAAATTCAAAAATTATAATTTAATATAATATATAATATAATAATATATATAATGTATAACAATAGTTCAGCATATTCAATTTGGAATGCAGAAATTGAATGTTTCATTTGACTTATATACTACTATAGACATACATATATATATTTTTAGCTTTTAATAAAGCAATTGACTCTTTGCCTAGGCATTTATTTGCTTTTTATCTGATATAAAACTCTCTCTCTCTCTCACACTCTCTCGATCTTTTATTCTCTATCCAAATAAATATTTCTTATGATTTCTTTAAGTTGACAGACTTTTAGCCAAACCTAAAAATATTTTAGAGTTAATTTGAATTCATGAGAATTGTAGAGGATGTTAGTAGGTTAATATCGTATATAAATACACTTTTTTCTATAACATTTTTGTTTCATTTGATAACTTACGAAAAATCTGTAGTTCCTCCAAGCTCGTTTCTGTTCTACTTGCTCTCTTTCACCATATCCCTCTCTATTAGTTACTTTGCTTGTCGCGGTTATCTCTCTCATTTCTGTCTCCTTTTTTGTCCCATTTCTCTCTCCTTACTGTCTTATTATATTCCTCGTACTATCTATTATTATCTCACTCTAATTATTTATCTTTTACTTATTGTCCCCCCTACCCTACCTCAATGTCTTTCTCTTGCTCTCAGTCACTTATATCTCTCTTTACCTATATCTCTCTTTATTTCTCTCATTTGTCTATTCTTCCCAATCACTCTCTCTCTCACTCTCAATCCTTAGTCCTCTCCGCTTACTACTCTCTAATATACTTCATATGAAAAATATTTAGAAAATTACAATTAAAATCTAGTTTATTTCTTCTTCTTCTTCAATAAAATACCATATAGATGTATATAGTAGATGGTGGATATAAATTTCCTAGATTAGAGAGTCTTGTACTTGAAATCACTTACCAATGGTTCAATGGTTGGCTTTCCATTCTTACTGAACGCCAGGGAGCTGTAGTGCATGACGCTTTGATAGTCATATTCGACGCCAAAGTTGGTAATGTGGGTGCGGGCGTACTTGTTGAAATTGTGAGCATGGCCATCCAAGATATTCTCCCAGTTGATCTTCACATACTCGTCGCGCTCCGTGGCGCTCTGCTGATGGTAGAAGCCAAGGGCATGCAACAGCTCGTGCACGATCACGCCGTGAGTGACACATTTGGGCGTATTGAGATTGAGTATTTGGCCACCTTGACGCCGGCCGACGCTCGACCAGCAGCCCGAGTAGTTGCCCTTGATGAGGAGCCAATGCTTGTCGCCCTTCTCATATGGGCGGAAGCGTATGCAGGTCCGTTCGTGATACTCCTTGAATGCCTTCAGTATGACCATCGTCTGGTTGGCCGCTGTCCCAAAGCACCTTTCAAACTTCAATTATCGCATTGGATGTGCATTTACTTGGCTACTCACTGAAATCCTCGGCGTCTATATAGAACGGCACTCCGGCATCCGGCCACGTTAGTCGCTCGTTCAGCAGCCCATTGCGCAACAGCTCCCGATGCAGCATGATGTCGCCCTCGAACAGCCCGCTATGCTCCCAAATGTTCGTCTCGCTGTGCTCCGACCAGAAGTCAAAGGCGGCACCTGCAGACGAAGAACCAGAGGAACCAACCACTGCTATATATACCATATATAGCTATATAGATCCGTACATACTATTGTGCCGGCGCAGCATCTGCATGTTGGCGCCCCAGCGTGGCGGCGGCGGCACAGCCGGCTCGAAGCGTCCCATGGCTGCGGCCAGGCCAAGGCCCATTGTCAACAGCCACCACTGAGCGATAAGCGCGCGTCTCGGCATTGTTTGGCCAAAAGAAACACCTTCCCGATCGTCTCAACGCTTTTATATATTTGCCCAAAGCTATTCAACGACGACCGTGCGGAGGGCCACTCGGCTGGCGACAAAGCGACAATTGAAAGTAATTGAGCGCCGGCAATTGGTTTGGTGCCCACGACGCTAATACCGCCATCGCCCACACTGCTCGAATCATGCATAACGGATTTATGTTGCCCTATGTATGGGCGGGCATGCAAACATTACAATTCAATTTGATGCATTGAAATGTTGCATAAAATACATGAATGAGCTTTGATTCTATATTGTTCAGTTGAGAAGTTTGAGAAGAATTTTGAAATTTTTATTTAATTTGAGTTGAAGCTCAGCTGAATCTGACCCGAAATTGAGCTGAATCTAAGCTGAATATCAGCTGAATGGCAACTGAATCTACGTTGAAGCTCAGCTGAATCTGAACTGAATATAAGCTGAATCTTTTCTCAATTTGAATTCAATCTAAGCAGAATCTAAACTGAATCTGAAGTTAATATAGTCTGAATTTGAGTTGAAGCTCAGCTGAATACGAACTGAATATCAGCTGAAAATAAGCTGAAAATAAGCTGAATCTATGATGAATCTGAACTGAATAAAAGCTGAATCTGAACTGAATATAAGCTGAATAAGAGCTGAATCTATGTTGAAGCTCAGTTGAATATGAACTGAATATAAGCTGAATATAAGTTTTAAAGCTAACTCCACTACTATTCAAATATGAGCTTCCTTTCAAAACAGTCTCTTTTATCGCTATATTTGGGATATATCAAAGAGGATACAAGTAAATAAGAAAGTATATATATATATACATATATTTCTTCTCTTAAGTTTCAGACAAAAAATTTCAATTGATATGTTGCATATAGTTAATCTGCCTTTCGCCTAGCTTCGCCTTCACTATTCTCTCTAGAATGCAGAGCATTTGAATGCCTATGCAATGCATGTAATTGTTGCTTCTCTGTTTTCTTTCCTTTTTCTTTTGTCTTTGTCTTTGTTTGTAATTGGCGTTGTGCTCTCTCTTTCAGCGGGTATTTAAATTCCCTTGTCTTTTATGGCTTTTGATTTCATATTTAACTGGGATATTGGGTTATCAGCGGCAACAGGGCGCGCATATGAAAATAGCACAGTCACCGAGCGCCAGCAATGCTAGTGATGTGTGCGTGTCGTGACACGCAGCAAAGTCATCAGTCTGCATGCAGATGGATATGCATATATGATAAATAGATATGCAGTTCTCATGATATATATTACAATATATATGGGTAAAGGCAACTTTTGCCGTTATAATCACGCGCTCATCACTTCGCTGTCAGAACATGCATGCAGCCATCATGCGAGTTGTATGTCATTTGGAAAGTTGCATGCAACATATATATGTATATACACATGCATGCATGTATGTAAGCATATCCAAGTGCATGCCTTCATATGTTTGTTATGAAGTTTTTTTTGTATGCCATTTAACTCACGATTCTTTCACGTCATTTAGGGATCTTACAACGTAAAGTTGGCTGCGCTAGAGTGATTTACAGTGATTCATTTAAAATGATTTAGAGGGATTCAAAGTGATTCATTTCAAATGATCCGAAATAGATATTTACATAATTGGGATAATTAGAGCTATAAGAATGTGCCTAACTCCACTTATAGCTCCTGCAGGGCATTGGGAAGCCTTTGCAGCCTTTGCAGACATTTAGTCGGCTGCATGGAACAATTGTAAATCTTTTCAGATAGTCGCAGTTGTTGGCTTTGAATTTAAAGAGCGCTCACGTCGAGAGGTGACGTCGTGAAAGCCTAATCAACGATCGCGCAGCGACAGTGAATGGGCGATCGAAAAGTTCTTTGAACCTGTATCTGTATCTGTATCTGTATTTGCTAGATGTCGATTGATTGCCGCTCGGCTGATTGCTGCAGGTGTCAGCAAGCCAAAGCCAAAGCTGAACTTGATTGCCGCCGGAATGTTTTTTTTTTTGGTCTTGGTCTCGGCTGCGGTTGGCTACCTTCTTCGATTGAGCAATCACTGCAAGTGGCCAAGCGTCCAAGCGACTGTGGCAAAAGTGAGCACTTACCACAAACAAGTTCTCCCTTTCTCTGACCCAGACCCGCACGGCACTCTCTCAGCAGTAGGTCAGTGTAGACGAAACCAAAATATGTAGGTCGCCAAAGTACGGCGATGCGGCTATGGCCATAGTTGGGGACCGATGACCGTACCCATCCATTGCCGTTGGCCGCTCAACGCCCACCAACAGTTGGCGCACTGACCCCAACCGCAACGGTACATTGACCTCACAACAGCCGGCATCGAACCTGCAGTTACAGGTGTTTGGCTACCGCACATTTTCCTCAATTGACTCTCGGCTGGCAACACGCAGCTCTTCGATCTTCACTCTTCGCTCTTCGCCCCGCAATAATTACAAATTTCTATTCAATGTAAAAATATTTCTTTGATATTCAATTTCTGAAAAAAAAAGTTTCTTCTTACTTGAGGTAATGCCCCTTTTTACACAGAAGTAAAAGCTTCTTTTATACACTTTTCATTATAGACTCAACTGAACTGAATCGAAAATGGATCTTTTGTGTGTGAGCAACTGAGGAAGGTTTGGGCAAGATCATAGAGTATATATATTTATGATTAGCATGATGAGTGACCTGTCTATTCCTATGAGAAAGCTCGTCAGGTATCTAAGCTAACGACTTGCTATTTGGAATGGAAATTCTGCTATATCGAATGCACTAGAAGTTTCTGCATTTCTTTTCTATAACTCAACTTCCTACCAATGAATTTCGATATTGAGAGTTGGATTTTAAAGCATATGCTGAGGCACTAGATTTTGTATGCAATTTCAGGGTAGTCAATGTCTCTCATTTTGTATACCCAATTTCTTAGTTTTCTATTAAAAAATAGCAGATTCAGAAATTTTCATACTAGATGCAGGGTATCTGCTTGTCGGGCATACCCGTTGAGATGTCTCTGTTATCTTTAGTAGGTATTGATCGCTATTGCCAAAATGATCCTCAGGCTAGGATCCATTGCCTTTGTTTAGTTTCTTGCTCTCTGTCTCTATCAGTCTCTTCTAGATTTGACCTTTCTATGCGATTCTCATTGTATCAGTTATTTGTGTTTGAGCATATATAGATACCATTCTTAACCTCTTTCATTCTACATAAGAACTAAGGAACTTTTGTTTGATTGTTCGCTAGATGCAGAGTAACTGCTAGTCGAACACACCCGGTTAAAGGCCGCTTCTTTGTCAAAGTATTACCTATAGTTTGCTATTTCTGAAATGTTCAAAGCTAAGATTTCGATTTCTTTCCCAACTCTTTTATTATTCTTAGACTCCATCGCGTCTTTCTTTTCTAAATATAGCTTTTCCGCACGATTCATAATGTTTTTTTTATAGATATCATAATGAAATTTCTTCATTCTATACATGCTCAAAATCATCATCAAATCATCATACGCTAATATCTGGGTATTGGCTAGTCGAGCATATCCTATTAGAGAAGTCGGACTTCATAAGGTGGAGCTCAATAATGGCTTTTTCCGAACTGATCCATGGCTAGTAGTCTTGATCTCCTTTGCTTACTCGCTGATTCTTAGCACCACCTCACCCTTCTTTGCGATTCTCATTGCTGCAATTAGCCCTGAACTGATGCCTAGCTTGTAAACTTGATCTCCTTTGCTTACTCGCTGATTCTTAGCACCACCTCACCCTTCTTTGCGATTCTCATTGCTGCAATTAGCGCTTCATATGCTACTTTCCAGTTGAGCACTCTTTTCTTCTTTTTTATTGTTATGGGTTACAACGGGTTAAACACTTACTCCAATGACTGACAATTTTCATTCTAAAATTTGAACGCTTTGTTCACTTGATCATGGATAATTGACTTTCGTGCTGGTGCTTGCGAGTGCTTGCCACACATTTCTGCATGCCATTCGGTGTGTGGCTGTTGCTGCACTTTCACTGGAGCAGCGTTGGCAACGCTAGAAAAAAAAAAAAAAAACAAGAAGGAAAACAAAACAAAATTGCACCGAAATCTAAGCCAAAAATGCTGCGATATTGAGAACATTTTGGTCATGGCAACTGGAATGGCACGAGCAGCGGATGCAGCAATAGACCTGCTGCAGCACCTCCACCACCAAATACATTTGACGTACTATCTGAGATGTACTTGATCTTTGTCGAAAACTTGACACACTTTTTTTCGGTCAACAGCTGGCGGCAACGACTTCCAGCTACAACAACAACAACAACAAGTAGCAGTGGCACAGCTCCAGCTCCAGCTTTTAGTCTTACCTCCAGTCAAGCGGCTCGGAAAATTCGAGGGAAATCGCTGCCGTTGCCGTTGCCGTTGCCTCAGTCGTTGCCATTGCCTTTGCTTTTACCCCTCCCTCCACTCAAATGCAATTTTCAATTGAGAAAGTTTCGCAGCCAAAGATTGCAAATTTAAGACAAGACCCAGTCTCAGACTCTGGCAAGAGAATGCCCAACTTGCGGCCAAGTCTTTACCGAAAGATCTGCATTGCATTACCAACAGGCGTTAAGAACAAAACAAGACGCAAATATTTGCTTGGCAATGTTTAGGAAATGCATATAAATATATATAGATTTTACATTTTCTAATGTAATGAATTACAAATTTATTTAAATTTTTTTGCACTTGCATATTCATATCTACAATTTATATATTAGCTTTAAATTGTTGGTCAGCTGTACTTAATAGTTATATTTTGACTTCATTCAAACATTGCACCAATTGTGTCTTTATATTTACGTCAAGATAATCCTTGGTTAATATCTCATATAGCTTATATACATATACAATTATATATTTATAGCAGTTATAGACAAATATGTCAAATGAAAATGAAGAGTGAAAGAGCTACAAAACGTTTTCAAACAAAGCATAAATCAATTTACTTTGGTCAATTGACAATTTGCACTCTATTTTTTATTTATTTACTTATTTTTTTTTTATAAAGATGAGACCAGAAATAATGCAATGAACCAAAAGTTGGCGGCTTATTAGCGTTTTTGTATGGCTACTGGCTTAGATTTCTCCAC
This sequence comes from Drosophila antonietae, assembly GCA_030914385.1. Taxonomy (NCBI): domain Eukaryota; kingdom Metazoa; phylum Arthropoda; class Insecta; order Diptera; family Drosophilidae; genus Drosophila; species Drosophila antonietae. The sequence goes on along the minus strand of JAUESO010000131.1, from coordinate 13,625 downwards.
TTCCTTTTAGCGGCGACAACAACAGCAGCAGCAGCAGCCACAGCAGCAACAACATTAATAATAACAACAACAATGCGCATCGCTGGCTGACACAAAACTGTCATCAACATATCAGCGACCGCTGAAGCCTCACAGCGAATGTCAAGTGTAACAACAGCAACAGCAACAGCAACTGCAACAGCAGCAACAGCAGCAGCAGCAACAGCAGCAGCAACAACTGCAGCAATGGCAAATTTAATCACTGCAACAACAATAAAAAAAAGTTAAAATAAAAATAATATAATAATGTTGCTGCTGCCAGTTTTTGTCAACAACATGTTGTTGCTGCTGGTGCTGCTGCAGCAGTTGTTGTTGCTGCATCTTTATAATTGACCAGAAATGTGTGCGACAGCAATTGAACATGAATTTCACCCGGGCGGAAAGTCAATTGTTGAAAGGCGCCACATTTCCCTGTTACGACACCAAAATGCAAAGCGCAGCAACAGCAGCAGCAGCAGCAACACGAGCAACAACAGCAGCAACATTTGCTTAAATGAAATCAACAGCAAAGCCACAAATCCTAAAGCGAAAACCAGTTGAGGCAGTTTCCTTCCGGAATCAATTATTTTTCACTTTGCAGCTTATTTGTGTGTGTGTTTTATTTTTGTTCACGTTCATGGTCACAAATTGTTTGCAAAAATGAGCAAGTGCAACAAAGCACATGCAACAGTTGCCACACCAGCAAAACAGCAGTCAGTGTGTCAGTAGTGGATGTTGCAGCCGCGTCGTCGTCGTTGTCCATGACTGACTGACTCAACTATTTGCAATCATCTTGTTGTTGTTTGTTTGTTTTTTTGTTGTTGATAGTTGCTGTTGTTAGTTGTTGTTGTTGCGCCTTCTGCATTTTTGTCTATTTTTTGTTGTTATTTTTTTTCGACTACGCTGCTGCTGTGAGTTGCTTCCCAATTGTTGCTTTAGCGACATTTGGCCGTTCGCTGCTCATCGCGGCAGGTAGACTTTTTCCAAGAAATTTCTATCGTCATTTGAACATTATTTTAATTGGGGAAATTCATTTATTTAGTTTGTATTTTATTTTTATTTTCGCAGCTGCTACGCATTTGGCGAAAGTATGCTGTGCATCGATGTGCACTGCCTGCCCCTTTGTGGCACAGCAACTGGCCACGAAATGCGTTCAAATATATTCGAGAAAATTCACCTACTACCCAGTGACATATATTCAAATATTTTTAAAGAGATATCTATAACTAGATGTGTAATATAAATCAAATAAATGGTATGTTCGAGCAAAGATTTTATGGCTTTTTTATGACACTTTTCATTACTAACTCACTTTTACACGATCATCCATAAATATAATAATATAATCTTAAATATATAATCTTGATATATAATCTTGATATTTCAGTTGACTATGATTAACATTGATTGCATATACTATATACACATATATTCATATATTCATGCATATACATATACATATATAAATTAATGTATAGTTCTTATAAATATTTTAGATTTTTTGTATACCGATTAGACTACATGCTACATGCCTCAGGTTGAAATTATATATTCTTTTATTTTATTTTTAAATGCATTTTAAAAAAGAAATGTTTAAACTAATAAAGTATAAATAATGCAAATTTATACTAATTCAATTAACATAAATTTCATCTCACCTTACTAACCCATAAAACTAACAAATTCCAACAAAAACCGAAATTCTATTAAATTAGTAGCTATATTAATGCAGCAGACTTGGAGTCTCTAGCTCTAAAGATGAACAATTAAATAAAAAAATAAATTGAAAATAATATTGAAATCAAAAAATGTAAACAAATTCAGGAAAGAATTCTCAAAAATTGATAGAGATACAAAATGAATATTAAAAGTATAGAAATGATAAAGAAAAAAAAAAGTATCGTCAAAAAATTTTAAACAATTGGAAAATAAGCAAATTTAATGTAAAATTTTATAAATAATCAACAACAACAAATTTAAACTAAAAGTATATAAATAATCAAGAAAAATAATTTTAAAAAATAATTATAAAAATAAAATATAGTATACAAATAATCAACTAATAAATAATAATAAAAAATAAAAAAAATGATGAAATTGAAAATAATTTAGTTTTAATGTAATTCTTTAACTATTTTATTTTCTCAAAAAATAAAATACATAAAAATAAAATAAAATAATTAAAAAATAAACAAATTTTGTAATGTATTTATTTACTTATTTTATATTCTCAAAAAATAATATAAATAAATAAAAATAAGAATTAAATAAAATAATTAAAGAAAAACTAATTTTGTAATTAAAAACCTCAAAAACTATTTTTAAAAACTTAGAAAAAAGTTCCAAACAACACAATAAAAATTAGCTAAAAATAATATTAATAAATTAAAATAAATAAATTTAAATTAAATTACATGAAATAATTTGCAAACAAAAACAAATTTCGCAACAGAATTAGAAATTGATCTGAATAATGTTGTAAATGAATTTTCTTGATAGTAATTTTCCATTTTCTCTCAGCGAATGCAGCAGATTGTAGTAATTAAGTTAATGTGATTGGAAAATTCTGATAAATTTCCGGAATTTTCACTGTCATGGGCAGCAAATACGAAAGACTTAGGCAACGAACTTGCTAGAAAACTTGCAACAATTTGCAAGCAGAGCGAAAGTTATCTTACACTTGATTGATTACCAACTTTCTACTCCTACGGATATTATAATATCTGCAATTTCGAATGATTCTGAGCGACAACAGCACAAGACTCAAAGCAAAGCGCAAAGCGAGCGAAGTGACTGGGGTGGCTGCTGCTCGAGCTAGCCATGGACATGCTATTAAAGCTGCTGATATATTGCAGAGCGAAAGCAGAACATTTGAATTTCTATGTTAAAATGAAGGCAGCAATAGCAGCAATAGCAATAGCAACAGCAACAGCAACAGCAGCAGCAGCAGCAACAGCAACAGCAGCAGCAACAACTTGATGTTCCCCTCTCTTGTCCGTTTACGAAATGTTAATGAACTTTGCATGCATAAATTACAACAACAACAACTTAACTGCAACATCCGCCTTGAGCTGTGGCTGCTGCTGCTGCTGCTGTTGCACTCTCCATTAGTTTTGCATATGGCAAAGTTTTCTTTTCTTTTTTTTGTTGTTTTTTATTGCTGCTGTGCCAAATCTGCGAATGTAGGACACGAGGGGCGCTCGTTGACATTGAAGCGGATGTGGCTTTGCCTGCTGCTTCCTCTTACCTCTTACCTAACCAGCACAAGTTGCTGCTGCTGCTGCTGTCCCACTTTGTGCCCATCTCTGTGGCATTTTGGCGATTTGGCTAGCGTCGCGCATACGACGCGTGGGACTCGCGACCTGCGATCAGCTGTTCGTGCCTTTGGCGCGCGCGCGAGCACACACTCTTCGTCTGCTCTTTAATGGCTCCGTTTCCTCTCTCTCTCTCTCTCTCTCTCGCTCTCTCTCGCTCTCTTTGTCTATGTCTTGCTCTCACTGATCTCTGCGGCTCTCTGAGCACTTTTCGTCAGTTTTGTCTCAAACATGTTCGAGCTGGTTGCAGCTGCTGCTGCTGCTGCTGCTGCTCTTATCACATGCGTTTCAGCTGCCACATCAAACGTTGGCCATTCGCCAGCGCGTCGTCATGTCGTGGAGACGTGCGCGCGCTGCAGCTGCCAACAGTTTACCAAATGTATGCCAAATCAAGGCAGCAAACATTTGCTCAGGATATCTGCGCCTGACTGCCTGACTGCCTGTCTGTTGCTGTTGTCGCAGCAGCAGCAGCAACAAATTCATTGAGCTGCTGTCTAGTCGCTCGCTGCTGCTGCTGCTGCTGTTGCTGTTGCGGTTGCGGTTGCGAGTTCAATGACATTTCACCTACTTGTATACAAATTTGAATAAAAAATGTAATACAACAACAAAATGCTGCCGCTGCCGCTGCCGCTGCCGCTGCCGCTGTCACGGCTGCTGCTGTGCGGCACGTGTTGCCAGCATTTAGATTCTATTTAGTACTTTTACTTTCTGGACATTTTTTGTTGCCCTCGCCGCTATTACAATAATCCTTAGCTTTTGTTGAATATATATAGATATATACATGTATTTAATGGGGGAAAACATTGAAAAAACTTTCTAAAGTATGAAAAAAGTTGTTAAAATTAAACAAAAAAGTCAAACTGCTTTTAAATTGTTGTTGCTGTTGGTGAGGCAGAATCTGCAGCAGCAAAAAGAAATTTTACGGCCTATTTGAGACGTTGCTGCGGCTGCCTTTGAGGGCCCGTCTACGATTCTGGGGCTGGCATTTAAAGTCAAATGATGATGATGATGACGACAATGGCGATGGAGCTGCTGATGGCGCTGGCAATACCCCTTGCCAGAGAGTGTTGCTTCTTAGTTTTTTTTTTTTTTTTTTTTTTTTTTTTTTGGAGTTGCTTTTGAGGGCAATTAAAAAGTTGTCGAGCCGCGTTGCTCTGTCCGTTTGTCCATTTGTCCATTTGTCTCTCGGTTGTCTGTTTGCTTGTTGTATTACAGTTGTTTGGCCAAAATTTACCGTTGGCCTTCTTGGCCAGCGCCAACTTTTAACTCATTTGTAATTTGTAAAGGCCTATGGGCATGGGCTTTCTTCAACAACAAACGATCTCTACATAACAATTGTTATCGCCCTATGTACACTGCCCACAGCTGGGCGTGTCATTTGCCAGCAAACATTTGTATGTACGTATTTAGTTTTTAATTTTTAGCATGTGCTCGAAAAGAAATTCAATTTCAGGCCTGGCCCGGCACACACTTTACACAAGATTTCAATTTTATGTGAATGTCTAGGAAATTTTTTATTTTATTTTATTTAAGTTTTGCTACACAGGAAGTTGTATTTGGCAATGGGCTTGACCTACCTTTATCATGCGTGGAAACATCCAAATTTTGCACAATCCATAGCAATTTGAGATCAAGATTTGACATACAAAATGTTCCCGCTTATCAGCTAATCAGCGATTCATAATCAGATTCACGGAACATGGGCCTAGTGCAGAGTGAAACAAATTTCTATGGCTCGCAGTTGTTTGATGAGAAGAAACTCATCAACAGGCTGGAAGCAGAATTTCAATTCTTTTTTCTTTTATCAAATTCCGCTATCTTGGATGTTTGAATGAAATTAGAGTGTTGGGTGAAGACAGTTTAGAAGAGCTGAAGAGCTTTTATTATAAAGAGGTAATTGAAGCTTGAATGAGGAATGGACCTCCATTCATGAATCTCTCATTTGAAAAATGCAATGTAAGAATATAGAGGAGATAGAGAGGAGATGCAAGCAGATAGGAAGAGAGAGAATGAGATGGATAGATGGAGAGTGTGAGAGAGAGATGGAGAGTGTGTGATTGAGAGAGGGAAAGAGCGAGAGAGGTAGAAAGATAGAGAGAGGTAGAGAGATAGAGAGTGGTAGAGAGATAGAGATAGAGAGAGAGAAAAAGAAAGAGAGAGAGGGAGAGGTAGAGAAAATAAAGACTTGTTGAGAGAGAAAGAATCTTAGAAATATAGAGCTATAGAAAGAGCAAAAGAGAACAGAGAAAGAGAAGGAGAGAGAGAGAAAGAGGGATTCAGAGATATATATGTGTAGCCAGAGAGAAATACAGAAAGAAAGGGTGAAAGAGAAATATGTATATACATATATAAAGAGAGGGACCGATAGATAGATAAATAGATAGATAGATAAACAAAGAGAGAGAGAGAGAGAGAGAGAGAGAGAGAGAGAGAGAGAGGGATGGAGGATGGTAGAGGGGAGAGGAATAAAATAAAATGCAGAAGACAGTTGAAGAGAGAGAGAGAGAGAGAGAGAGAGAGAGAGAGAGAGTGAAAGAGAGGGAGATAAAGATACAATAGATATAGAAAGAAAGAGAGAGGCAGAAAGAGAGACAGTAGGAAAACGAGATAATTTAAATGGAAAGAAAAAAGACAGAAGAAGATAAAAGAGGCAGATTGATAGAGGGAGACAGGCACAGAGAGAGAATGAGGGGGACAAAGAGAGAGAGCGGCAGATGGATACACAAACAAATTGAGAATGCGATGGAGAGGATCTGAGTTAGAGAGTGAGAGAGGGAGAGAGACCTTCACTTACAGTCTACTGAAGCAAGCATAAAGATCAGATATAACGCGATAATCTCATATTTTCATATACAAAATCCACTACAATAATTACCAACTTATTTAGCTGTATTTCAAATAGGCTTTACATGAAAGTTTTACAATTTACCACTTTAGAGAAAAGTAAGTAGAGAATGGCTAGAAAATAATTACGATTATTCTTCGACATTTTGATTTTGATTTGTTGTCTCTCTTTTATATAGCGCATCAGAGTTCGGCTATAGCGCAGCATGAAGACAAGCAGCGCCGACTTCTGTTGCTGACGCTGCTCCCAAGCACATTCATATTTTACAACTTTCGGAGATGCTTTCACTTCCATATACCAGCAATTTGCTGTTGCTGCTGTTGGTGCTGTTGGTGCTGCTGCTGTGTGCTCTCACGAGCAACTTCCGTATGTAGCAGCAACAGCAATAAGAATCAATTGCAATTGCATTGTCTATTGACTGAAGCAGAGTTGCCTAGCCGAAAGAGCTAATTTGTTGGCTAATTGTATCAATTAAAAGGTCCAAACAAAATGCTACAAATTGTACATGAATATCTATGACTCTGCGCGGCTGTGGGGCAATAAAAAAAACTCACACACACACGCACACACACACAAATCAAAGACAAAATATAATACAACAAGAAAACAGAGGCAAAGCCGAAGCAAAAGCAAAAGCAAAAGCAACAACGTGAATATTATCATTAGCATAAATAATGGTGAAAAATGAAACATACACACAGCGACAAAGCACTTGAGTGCGACTGTGTGTGTGTGTGTGTGTTTGTGTGTGTGTGTTGTGTGCTCACTCTCGTGTGCGTGTGTGTGTGTGTGTGTGTGTGTGTTTACAACACACATTTCAAAAGTCGGTGACTGTGGCACTGAGTTAGTAGTGCGTTAAGTCAACGAACGCTGTCGCGCAGACGCTGACTGCGGCCGCGATGGCAGCGGCAACAGCAACAACAACAGCAACAACAACAGCAACAGCAAACAGCAACAACAGCGTCTACATTAGCGCCGGCAGCATTGCCTGTCTCTCTCTGTTTGTTGGCCTCTGCTGGGGCTGGCGCTGCCGGCGCTGCTGCGGCCACGTTTGCATGGCATCGGCATCGGCATCGGCATCGATGGACGCTGATGATGACGGCGTCGATGTCATCGTAATGCAAACGTAAACGCACTTACGATTTGGCGTTTTTTGGTTGCTTTCACAAACGTTGCACGTTGCTGCTTGCTGCTTGCTGGTTGCTGCTGTCGACGCGGCTGTTGCTGCCGGCATCGCCGCTAAAGTTTGCTTTTGGTTATTTGGTTTTATTTACTTTATTTTTGTGTGTGAGTTTTTTTTTTTTTTTTTTTTTTTTTTGGCAAACTTACAAGTTTATTGAACTTTTCACAGTTCTGGGGCCAGAGCGCTCAGCTGGTCGGCCGCTGAGTCCGTCATCAACGCCGATGTCGTCCACATAGAGCGACGCAGTCGCCGCTGGAGGGGCACGCATCGCTTGCCGCGAGACTTTCTCCGCAATCGTCATCAATTTATCAATTTCGTTTGTCTTTGCCCACTTGCTGCCCATCATCATTATCAGTCCCACATGGTCATAGGTTTATTTCAATTTTAAATCAATTTTTTTTTTATTTGATTTGATTTTAAAATAAAAAAAATATTCAAAATTTTATCAGTTTTTATTTGAAATGGGCTTATAACATATATATTTTATTATAAAACATATTGATAAATAAATAAAATTTTTACATTTATACTATATTTATTTTTTATTAAAATTATGTGGAAAATTTTTAAAACAACTTTTAAGTAGAAAAATATATTAACTTAAATTAGCAAAAAACCAACAAGAATATAATAAAATAAATAAATACAATTAAAACAAATAGATAAATAAAAAAAAAAAGAAAAAGAAAATAAATGAATATAATAAATAACAATAAGAATTTTTAAAACAACTTTTAGATAGACAAATATTTTAGCTTAAATAAACAAAAAAGTAAATAAATAAATATAATAAAATAAATAGATAAAATAAAAATAAATAGATAAATAAAAAATAAATAAATAAATAAATAGTTTTTTCATAAAATAGTTTTTTTTTATAAAATAATAAATGAGTATAAAATATAAATAAATAAAAAACTTATAAATCAAATATAAATCAAATAAATAAATTAAAATCAAATAAAGAAATAAAATTCAAATATTCTAATTAAATTAAATTTGGAAGGTTTATCGGAAATTATTTTGAAAATTCTCTACATAATTGTAATGTATTTTTTTAAGTTTTATTTATTTATTTTTTTTGATTTGATATAAGTTTATTAGCAAAGTTAAACTTAATGTTTTACTTGTTTAACCTTTAATAATATTATTCTTTAGATAATTTTAATTTTAAAATTTTCAAAATAGTTTTCGGTTCATGTTTTGACTTCATTTCATTTTTGTTAATTTATGCTAAATCATTTTTCAATCTAAAAATTTACCAAAACATTTTTGTCATAAAAATGCAAAATAAAATTCTTTAAAATTTAAGCAAGATGTATACAAAATTTTTATATTAAAATCTTATGCAATTTTAAATATTTAAAAAAAGCTTTAAGTAAAATAATTCTTAAAAATATTGCAAACTGCTTGCAAAATTTTAGTATTATTCGAATTAAAGATTCATATATATTATAGCAAGTTGTATAAGATTTAAAGAACATTGAGCTGAAGACATTTTGCTACTCAAATCGAGTTGAAAACTCTCTTATAGTAAGGGTATTCCGGCAAGAGCAGTGCCCAAAGCATATCCTGCAGTGCAGCACGAGACCAGCAAAGCAACAAATATAAAAGTTCAGATATACATATATATATATAGCCATATATATATAGCTATATATATGAAAATTAGTGGAGTGAATGCGAATGGGAATGCGAATACAAAACGAAAGTCGCCCGACCGATTTGCAACACGTTCGATAATAATCAAAATTGAAGCACGCAATAAATAAACAAATTTTTATAATTTCACTGACTGTTCTGCTGCTTCGTTTCCTTTTCGAATGTTTTCTCATCATTGTTAATTTTATATTTTATGTAGTTTTTTTTTTGCAGTTGTTGTTGCTGTTGCTTTTTGTTGGCGCCCATTCTGCCTGGCGATGCTTATCAGCAGCAGCATGAATGCGATTTCAAGTGCGAACAGCGTTAAAGCCTCCTCCACTGCGCCGCACGATCACTCAAGCTCACTCGTCTTTCAAAAGTTGGTCAAAAGCTGGAGCTGGCTTGTTTGCCCGGCCAACGACAAATATTGAAACTGCGCATCGTCGCGTTGGTAATTTGAGCGTCCATTTGAGTGATAAGTGGCCAACGGCCAACGGTCGGGAATGGGCAGGTGCGAGGGGATGATTGGGTGCTTTGGGTGCTTTGAGTGCTTGGGTGCTGGCACAGCTCTTTACAGGTCCAGTGGGTGTTCCACGTGATTGCCGGTGCTGAGAAACCAGGGCCCTGTGGGATTTCACAGAACACGAGAACTTCCAAAAAATATAAAAAAAAAAAAAAATAAATATTGCAATTCACATTTGCACAAACAGTAACAAACACAAACACACATACACACCTGTAGCATGTGTGTGTGTGTGTGTGTGTGTTTGTCTTCTCGACTTACAGCTGCGGCACGTTGCCCGTGCACGTTACTCATAGAGGACTATCCGGTTGAGCTGACAGCGCGATAAGCAGAGCCAACAAATTGAGGAACACTTGTTGACATCGTGTCAAGGCATTCATTCGCCCATTCATTCACTTCTTTTCAAGCAATTTTTCCTTTTTTTTTTGTGAAGCTTTTAATTGTATTGCAATTAAGCAAGATATTTGTTGTAAAGCTAAATATTTGTTTGATTTTTTAAATATTTTAGTGTAAACAATTAGTCTTAAGTAAATTATCTTGAACTGTGCTCAATTCCAACTCAAAAGTATGCTATAAAATTAATTTCATGAAAGTATCTAGTAGATATATAATGTCTTATAGTTGAAAAGTAAAGATAGAAGATCATAGGAAAACTTACTATAAATTATTTCGCATTGCATGAACTGAACGCTTACTACAAAGCAAAAATTTGTGAATGTAACCAAATTTGATTTAAGTCAATAGAACAGAAAGCAGCAGAGTCGAAAGAATTGATCTCTGTCTCATCTGAGTTCTTGTAAAGTAAGTAAAGCTTACGACTTTTGAGTTGAACTAATAATTAATATATATAAAACTTATATATAGATAGATATATATTGGTACATGTTAATATATATTGATAGATATATGTATATATAAACACTTAGATATATATGGCGTATGATATGATATATCTTATTTCGGTTACTGTCACATCCTGTAGAGCTCAGCGCAGGCAAAATTGATGGCTCTAATATCGAGCTCAAGCCAAACAGCAAAAAATATCTTAAAAAGTCTTAAGTCTTAAGTCTTATAATTATATTGATATAAGTATCTTTTAAAAGAGTTTTTGAGAGTTTTCTTTCATATATACATGTATCATTTTTTGTATTAACATTAATATTTATAAAACATATCAAATTTTCTTTTTTTTATGAACGAGTAGTATTTTCTTTCGTGTAGTATTGCATCCTGTATAACTTAAAACTCACATTTGGTACAAGTGTTAATTGAGTGGAGTGAGGAATGAGATAGATGGCGTTGATGAGTTATGATAACAAGTTGAATGTTGTTTAGTAAGCTAATGGAGCGAAGAGATGTATGTAGAGATGAGATGGAAAATTTATGAGTTGTTAAACAAATTAGTGATGAAATGTGATGTATGAGATACGATGTGAATAAGGTAGTACATCTAACAAATATTTTCTTTCATTCAAATTGACAATCATATGAAATTGACGCTCTACAATGCTTTGACTCCCCCTTGCTTATTCATATAAAATTATATAATATTTACTTGCCAAGTGTTTCAATGCAGCTCATAATTGAGAGTTTACAAATTTCCAAAGTAAAGAGAGTGATATATATATATATAGTTGCAATTGCATGTAAGAGAATAGAGAACAAAACGCTCAAGACTTGATATTTGATAAAAATTTGAAAGGTAAAACACTCGAGGAGCTTTCATAACACATCACATGTTCGAGTTGTGTGAGTTATTCAACAGATAGCTGGCAAAATATATATATATATACATGTACATATATGTTTAATGTGCTGAACCGATTCGGCTTAATATTGAACAAGTGTAAAATATTACATAAGACGCGCGTCTCGGACTCGGTCTGGCACTCGGAATGGGAATCGGAGTCAGAGTCAGAGTCGGAGTCGGAGTGTCGAAGTGTCGGAATCGCAATGCCCTGTGGCATACGATCCTATTTTGCATAAAAATGTATTCTTCAGTTCATATCGTGGAGTCTTGGTGCTCGGTGCTCGCAAAAGGGCATCGACGGCATTGTCAGTGTTCGTTGGTGTTGGAAGTTTGGTGTTTGGTGCTCTCGCATCAGCAATGCTCAAGGTTCAGTGTTAAGTGTTCCGCTGGTTACGCCAGGTCTCGATGACAATCGATCGCAATCAGCTGTTGGTCAGCGATTATGTGACTAAGTGACTGACTGACAAAAGTATTGATGTCGTTACAGGTAAATAAAAAGCGTGCACACACACCGAGCCACAGTCCAACGCCGGACAGAAACAATCAGTTGAGGAGAGAAAAAAAAAATGCGGTGAAATTTTTTTTTTAAGTTTTTTTTTTTTTTTTAAAGTTTAACGAGCGCTGCACGTTCAAGGGCCTTACGTAAAGCCCATTTTTTGTTGTTGTAGTTTTTTTTTTTTGACTGAAGAGAGTTTTAGCCCTTTTGTTGTGTGTGTGGTATGAAACAAAGTCATGCTCATGAATTCCATTTGATTGTCGCATATTGTTTCATACAACAATACATATACACACATATATAGATATAGGTATATATATATATATTTACAGCCTAATAGCCAGCCGCGCATACCCAAATGGCCACGCGAACGCCCCCAAAAAAAAAGCGAGCCCAGCGCCCAGCAACGGGCGCAGATCAATGTCCGCCGCACTGTATTTAAGCAAATCGAAATTAAGTTATAGTTGCCCCGATCGAGCGACTTAAAAATTCAGTATTTTCCATGTTTTGCATAATAAAAATGCCTATCAAGAAACAAACCAAAAAAAAAAAAAAGCAAACTGAAAAAAAAAAATTAATGTAACTGGCGCTCGAATGCGACTGCGGCTGCGCCTTCTGTTTAATTTGTTTCTTCTTTTTGATTATTGTTTTTTTTTTTTATTTTTTATTTATTTTATTTTTGGGTATTTTTTTTTTCGACGAGCAGATATTGTGACATGCTTTTAGGGTCGCCTACGGTGCCTTTTTTTGAGCAATATTTCTGCTTTGCATAAGTAGAAATTTGTTTTTTTTTTTTTTTAATATTAATTTTTATTTGCATTTCATTGGCATTGCGGCCATAAAATTTATTTATTTTCATTTTTCAATACGAAACTGGTTGGCGTCCACTGCGTTCAAGTGTTTGCTGTTGTTTGTTGGCTTGGTTTGGCGCTGCTCGCTGCCCTCCCCCCCGCTCGCTGCCCTCCACTCCTCACTCATAATTTATCATACAAAATGGGTTTGTAATCTGTGGCTAGATTAAGCATTTTGAGTTTGTTGGTTTTTTGTTTCTTTCGATTTGGAATTTTTTAGGTTTTTTTTTTGCTGTAGTTTTTTTTTTTTTTTTGGGCTCACTTTATTATTTGTATAATGCTTTTTGTTTTATTGTGTAGCTTTGCACTTTCTCCCATGAAAATTAAATTAAATAATCCCTTATCTTTCACGTTTTCGAATATTTTAATTTATTAATTGAACGAGCTGGGCTTGAAGTGAAGCTTGAAGTACAAAGTTGAATAGTTGAGCTCTTGGAATTATATAGAATTATATAGAAATATATTTATAGTTTTAAGTTCTTAAAATATGTGTATAAAAATCAGCTAGGTAATGTCAATGAGCCTTTAAGAGCCTTGCTGCACATCGTTGAAGATACTTTGTTTATTCCTGAGCTATATAATTATTTAAATCGCTTCAACGCATAATAAGCTTGACGATCTTATCTATATAGACATTTTACAAATTAATAATAAAATATAATAATATATACAAGAAACAATAACAATTAATATAATACAAAATTATAATAATAATGCATAATAACTAAATATAATATAATATAATATTCAACCATAGATTATCTTAAATTAAAAACAAACCCAATATACTCTTTTTCTCTTTGAGAACAGAGTATAATAATAATAATAGCATATCCTTAACATATCTATAAAAAGTATTGAATTTGCCAAACTCTTTTTATTGTAAAATAATCAACGATAAAACTTCAAATCAACTCAAAAAATGAAATTTAAATAGAAAAGGAAAATACTAAAAAATATGGAAGAACTTTTTTTTTTTTTTTATCCCTACAGAGTATAATCTA
>JAUESO010000130.1:0-57083 GCA_030914385.1 Drosophila antonietae | reverse complement strand
ACAGACGGACGACGGACGGACGGACGGACGGACAGACAGACGGACAGACGGGCAGGGCTAGATCAACTTATTTTTTTATGCTGATCAAGAATATATATACATACTTTATGGGGTCTGCGACGTCTCTCCTTCTGCCTGTTACATACATTTTCACAAAACCATTATACCCTGAATTCCCATTTTCAATGGGTTCAGGGTATAATAAGATTAGGAAATTATGAAGGGCTCAGGCGAGACTAGAACCTGCAACACCCTAACATTCGTTGCATCTGCCTAGCCATCTACACCACGGCTCACTTAAACGGCAGAGTAGCGAAAACGAATGAAATTCGCCATATACGAAAGAAACACTAAAGCAGTGGCTGAAAATACAAATACAATTCAAAGACAATTCTAACGCAATTCAAAAATAATTGTGATTCTTAGAATATACACGCATAGCAACATAGAAAACGGCCCAAGATTTTTTGTGTGTATATGTGCACACGCATACGAAAATTGATTTGCATTGCTCAACGTTGCTTGCATTTCCATTGTTATTTTAATTGTTTTAAAATTTTTAAAATATATAATGGAATGTAATGAGAGTTTCAGCATATGATCTACATATTCTATTTGACATTTTAGGTTTTTTTTTTAGAAATCATTACTCTTTTACAATTAGCTTTACATGCACAAATATGTAAATTAACATCAGCCAACGCCAAGCGGCTCCTCTTCCCCATGCCCGTCGCCTCCGCCACCCTACTCTCAGAACCACTATCTGCCTCCCCACTCCGCATCTAGCCGTTGCAACATAGTTGCAATTACGCTGACAATTTCAAGCGCTGGAATGCAGAGTCGTCACCGGAAACCAATCCGCGGCCTCAGCAACGGTCATGCAAAACCGCTGACATTGCTGTCCCACCGCCACCGGAGACGCCGCGCCATAGCGAGTTCAACGGCAGCCACGCCGAAACCGCTGACGCTGCAACCGCCGCTGCACCCGCTGCCGCCGCCGCTGCTGCGACGCCGGCAACAACACAACTTCAGCAGGGCCACTTGACCAAGGGCGGGCAGTCTAATTCTGGAGACGGAGTCGATAACTTGTATCAATTAATTCACTAATAAACATTCCCACTTTTATAACGTATTCTGCGAACTTATTTCTATCAGAATGAGAACCCAATTGCTGTAAGTATACACGGCTGCGGTGTTCACCAGCCTTGAGTGGTACCGCAACCGTTAATTGGCGCCCGAGCAGGGACCGCTTTCCTTTCGCGGTGTGTGTGATTAACATAAAAAAATGTGCGACATTCTTTCTAAATAAAAACCTTAAAGTGAATAATAGAAAAGAAAATATTTCTGCCGGCGGCATGTGTCAAAAATTATTATAAATGAAAATAAAGAAACTAAATACAGAACAGAATATAAAGTGCAAATAAAAAATTCCATATAACAAAAAAAAAAAACAAATGAAACAGTAAAGAGTATAAATAAAATGATGACATGCTAAGTGCGGCCGACGGAATAATAACAAGTGCGTTTAAAATAATAAGAGAATTTGTGCGCACACTATCATACAAAGAAGAGCTTGTGTAAATAAAAATGTGTACGCACTCTCCTTTTGCAGGAGGTGCGGGGGTTCGACTCCCCATCGCAGCTCGGCATAATAAAATAAAGTTTGGAAAATGCCGACGGCAAATTATTAGTGGGCAGTGCGCTTTCATGTGTGATGTCGGGGTTCGACTCCCTGTCGTGCGGCGTTATTCCAATTAAAACAAGTAAGAAAGATGTAGTCGAGACTGCTCGACTACGAAATCCCCTGAGCCCTTCTTCGAACGAATAAGATTCCAAGAATGCTTCGTTTCGATTCTCCAAGCGTAAGAAACTATACATGCAAAAACACGAGCACACACACGCTTGTAAGCATGCATGTGTGTGAGCAATGCAGGCGGCTTGCTGTCTCGCTGCCTTTGTTGCTGCGGCACATGGGTTTTGATGAGAAAACTTTGATGATTGATAATTCTGTTTCTAGATGGACAATCGTATTGATATGTTCAGATTATGATTATGATATTCATATCTATATGCCAAACCAAACTGCATGTCTCTAGTATTTGAAATGCATTTTTTTCACATTTGGGGGTGGTGGGACGAATTGGGGACCGGAATCCAAAATCTGACAAAAACCGAAATTGTATTAAATTAGTATCTATATATATGCAGAAGACTTGGAGACTCTAACTCTAAAGATGAATTAGCTAGAATTTTATAACTGGTTCCCGATAAATTCGTTTATCGATAACTTTGCAAATATACGAATTATCGAATTTCTGAAACAAACTCGTACTGCGCGCGCAATGTACGGACCTAACACAAAAAGAATGAACTCTCTAGCTTTTGTATCTTCGGAAATCGACGAGTTCAAACATACGGACAGACAGACAGACGGACAGACGGACGGACG
The DNA here is from genome assembly GCA_030914385.1 of Drosophila antonietae. Taxonomy (NCBI): domain Eukaryota; kingdom Metazoa; phylum Arthropoda; class Insecta; order Diptera; family Drosophilidae; genus Drosophila; species Drosophila antonietae. The sequence continues at coordinate 54,634 of JAUESO010000130.1, read as the reverse complement.
GACAGACGGACGGACGGACAGACGGACATGGCTATATCAACTTTTCTCGTCACCCTGATCAAGAATATATATACTTTATGGAGTCTGCCACGCCTCCTTCTGCCTGTTACATACTTTTAACAAAACCATTATACCCTGATTTCCCATATTCAATGGGCTCAGGGTATAACATATAAGAAAACTCTAGTCGAGAGTGCTCGACTAGATTATACCCTGAACCCAATTTTAATAAAATAAAATAATAATCTGTACTGTGGTTTGGTTTTTTGTAATTATCTTGAAAATGCATCAATTTTAGTGCTGAAAATGGCAAAAAACTTCATTATTTTGACAAATAGTTAAATATATTGCTCTTGATTAGTACTAAAATTAATCCGTTTTCAAGATATTTACAAAAAGCCAGTGTCGAACGTGACAAAAAGTTGACTTTTCTGGAGAATTACCCATATGGATAAATCAGAAAGTATACATAAGAATGTATGCGTGTAACGTTCAAAATGTACATATGTACATACATGTATATTTACATATGTGTGTATGCATTGCCAAAAAAAATAATAATAGATGGCGCTTATATTAGTTGAAATTCGAAAAATGTTATATTATTAAATATCATTAAAAAGAGACCCAACAATTAGACGTTCCTCGATTAACACGCATCACCTTAATTAACACAGACACTTCCTAATTGTAAAAGAAATATATCAATGCCACTCAAAGTTGTAATAGCCATAATAAATAAGTTCACTGCTAAAGCGCCATCTAGCAGGTTTAAATTCTTAGACCATGCTAGGCTAGTTTTGAATGTACATACATGCAGATGTCACGTGCTTTTGTTATTTGGGCAAACTTTCTGTTCATTATTTTCTGTTGACTTAACGGAATAAAATATAATTGAAACAAAAAGCACTTTCAGAAATGATGCTATTAAATATTTGAAATTAAAAAAAAACGCACTTATTCACAATTAGTTAAACTACCAACTGACTTTCAAAGGTATAAAATACAAATGAATAAATAATGATAAAAAGGAAAGAAAACAAGTAAGAACGTTGCAGTTAGGCGCAACTAACAGCGATATACTTTGTTCCCATAGGTGCATCTTATTTTTTTAATAAACATTTAATTAACGAAATATTTCGGCAATTAGCAAACGTACATGGCAAGCAACAAACGTTTTCCCTACACATACATACAGATTTACACATGTACACACTATACGAGTATACACACAATACGAGTATACACACAATTTTCTATGTATACATACAAAAGTTTGAATGCCAGAATATTCTAAGAATTGTGACTGAATTGAGAATTTTTCGATCGTTACTTAAGTTTTGTCAAAAGGCGCTCTAGCAATGCCTTATTAGGTTTTAGTTAACAAAACCCAAGTCAGGGCAGTGGCGCTGGTGGTAAGCGCTATGCAAGCTACACTTAGGTGCGTGGGTTCGAATCCCGCAGAAAACTTTTTTCAAAAATTATTTATTTTTTATTTTTTAATATTTGTATATTTAATATAAAATGCTTGCTGCCAATTGATAATCATTTATAAACATACGCATATGAATTGTGCATTTAAGTAAAAACTAAAACTGCTTTATGCTTTCCGATTTGCGACGCTGTGTGGCAGGCAGTTTTTCTATGCATGCATATATGTATGTATGCATGTGTACGTGTATACACATCCAAAAGTGTATACATATTGCAAGAATTGCGATTGTATTGTTTTGTGTCGTCACAAGCTGCTGATCAGCTGGTCAGCTGATCAGCTGTGAATTTATTTAGGTTTAGCTAACGATTACATGTTGTTTTCAAAAGACCCAGGTTCGAATCCCGCTGGAAACTTTTTATTTATTAATCAAAAACTTATTAATTTTATTTTTTAAATTCATTAATATTATTATATTTATGTTAAAATGCTTTTTGCCATCTTAGCAATTGCTACTAAGCTATTGTATGCATGAATTATGCAGTTGGCCACAACAAACTTCTTTGCCGATTTGCCACGCCCCCAGGGGGCGTAGACTCATAATTTTTTGCCAGTTCTTAGAAAGGGCCGAGGCTAACATGCCTGCAAAATTTGGTTGCTTACATTCAAAAATGCGAAAATTACAGGGTATTTTTCGATATGCCACGCCCCCAAAGAGGCTGAAAAATTATTTTTGGGGCATCGATAGAGGAGAACATTAGTAACTCAACCATCCAATTTTCAAGCTTCTAGCTCTAAAACTGTAGGAGATATAAACTTTTGCGGTTTGCCACGCCCCCTGTGGGCGTAGTATATATCTACCATAGCTTATTAGTCTTGGGTTGTCAACCCGAGTATACATGCAAAATTTCAAGTCTCTAGTGTCAATAGTGTTCAAAATATAGCACAATTTGAAAAATCACTATATATTCAGGTCCGATTTGCCACGCCCCCAATGGGCGTAGACATAAAACTTTTTGATCGATCTTCTTAGAATCACAACATTAACTCACATGCAAAATTTCAGCGTTCTAGCTTTAACGGTGTAGAAGATACGTATTTCCCGATTTGCCACGCCCCCAATGGGCGTAGATATATCCGCCATAGCTTTTTGAACTTGGGTTGTCACCCCGAGTATACGTTTCAAATTGCAACTCTCTAGCTCATCATCTAGTATGATAACTTAACTATGGGCGGAAGAGTTTTCCGATTTGCCACGCCCCTAGTGGGCGGATCGGGAAAATTTTAACACTTTATAATTCGGGGACATATATGAGTATATGTTTAAAATTTCAAGTCTCTAGCTCTAATAGCGCCGAAAAATATTGCGTTCATACGGACAGACGGAACGGACAGACGGACAGACGGACGGACAGCAAGACGGACATTGCACAAACCCAATATACTTTTTCCCCTTCGGGAACAAAGTATAAAAATTAAAAATAAGAAATTATGAAGGGCTTGGCTTAGGCGAGGCTAGAACCTACGACACCCTAACATTCGTTGCATCTGTCTAGCCATCTACACCACGGCTCACTTGAAAGGCAGAGTAGCGAAAACGAATGAAATTCGCCATATACGAAAGAAACACTAAAGCAGTGGCTGAAAATACAAATACAATTCTAACGCAATTCAAAAACAATTGTGATTCTTAGAATATGCACGCATAGCAACATAGAAAACGGCCCAAGATTTTTTGTGTGTATATGTGCACACGCATACAAAAATTGATTTGCATTGCTCAACGTTGCTTGCATTTCCATTGTTATTTTAATTGTTTTAAAATTTTTAAAATATATAATGGAATGTAATGAGAGTTTCAGCATATGATCTACATATTCTATTGGACAGTTTAGGTTTTTTTTAGAAATCATAACTCTTTTACAATTAGCTTTACATGCACAAATACATATGTATGTATGTACATACATACATACATATGTACGATTGCAGCCACACGCTGATCTACGCTTACACACATAAACATACATACATACATATGTATGTATGTATGTATGTGTGCCTGCAATGCGTCTTGCTGTGTCGTTGCCTTGCTTGCTGCGCCACATGGGTTTTGATGAGAAAACTTTATAGACTAATAATTCTGTTTCTAGATGGACAATCATATTGATATGTTCAGATTAAGATTATGATATTCATATCTATATGCCAAACCAAACTGTATGTCTCTAGTATTTGAAATGCATTTTTTACACATTTGGGGGTGGTGGGGCGAATTGGGGACCGGAATCCAAAATCTGACAAAATTGTATTAAATTAGTATCTATATATATGCAGAAGACTTGGAGACTCTAACTCTAAAGATGAATTAGCTAGAATTTTATAACTGGTTCCCGATAAATTCGTTTATCGATAACGTTGCAATTATACAAGTTATCGAATTTCTGAAACAAACTCGTACTGCGCGTGCAATATACGGACCTAACACAAAAAGAATGAACTCTCTAGCTTTTGTATCTTCGGAAATCGACGCGTTCATACAGACGGACGGACGGACGGACGGACGGACAGACGGACATGGCTATATCAACTTTTCTCGTCACCACGCCTCCTTCTGCCTGTTACATACTTTTAACAAAACCATTATACCCTGATTTCCCATTTTCAATGGGTTCAGGGTATAAAAATATTAAATCGTGATGTGAATCTCTGCAACTGACATCGGCGGCCAAAAAATATTGGTGGACATTGAATGTCGGGGTTCGACTCCCCGCCGTCCGAATGCCAAGGTGATAACATGCACGCACACGTGATCGAAAGTGGTCTCAGTTTAGTTTAAGAGAGAGCCACTGTGGCAGCTTCGACCTGCAAGTGGCAGTTTTAGTTTAAAGAGAACCACTGTGGCAGCTTCGACCTGCAAGTGGCAGTTTTGGTTTAAGAGAGAACCACTGTGGCAGCTTCGACCTGCAAGTGGCATACAAAAAATTATGCGAGAACCGCGTGTGCAAGTGCGTTAGGTGCAAAGTGGGTGTGCGATTTAGTGCTGTGTTCCGTTGGAAAAGCCTTGCAATCAAAATAAATAAATGGAAAATAAAAATAAAAAAAAATAATTAAAAAAAAAAAAAAATCAAGTAAGAAGGCTCTAGTCGAGACGGCTCGACTACGAAATCCCCTGAACCCTGCAAAAAAGTGATACTCTTCTTCTTTACGCACTTAGAGGCGCGCGCTCTGCTAACTGCGCAGTTGCTGCCGTGGCTTGGGAGTGGGTTGGGCTGAACTTTGGACGCTTATAACTCCTTTTCTAAATGGACGATCTTCATGAAATTTTCAGAGTAGATCAAGAGTATCTAAATCTACCTATGTGCCAAATTGCAAATCTCTAGTATTTGAAATGTGTTTTTTTTTTTCAAATTGGGGGCGGAGGGGGCGTGGCATCCAAAATCTGAAAACTACAAAATCTGCGTATCCATAATATCTATCTAAATATATAAAGTTGAAGTCTCTAGCTAAAACGGTGTAGAAGTTATACCCAAAAAACCTAAAAAATGTAAACGAATTTGTATCGATAATTTGGAAATGGGACGAGTTATCGAAAAAACAAAATAAACTCGTATTGCGTAGGTAACATACGAGTGTTCATGTGACATTTCAGCCCTCTAGCTTTTGTAGTTTCCGAAATCTCGACGTTCATACGGACGGACGGACGGACGGACAGACGGACAGGGCTCAATCAACTTATTTTTTTATGCTGATCAAGAATATATATACTTTATAGGGTCTGCGACGTCTCCTTCTGCCTGTTACATACATTTCACAAAACCATTATACCCTGAATTCCCATTTTCAATGGGTTCAGGGTATAAAAATACGATATTGCGTTCGGCTGCCCAACGGTTCGTGGAGTCATCCTTACCCCAGTAGGCTGTAAAAGGCTAAAAAGGATAATAAGGACCTCCCGTTAAGTGCGAAATGGTCGACCCCTCCGCTCACGAAACCTTGCACCGCGCATAATAATAATAATAAGGAAATAAACTGAAAATGAATTAATAAATAAAGTTGATAATATCGTGTCTTCAGTACGTGCCTACGAATGAAGAATATTATTTCCAACAAATTTATTTGATGTTTTACAAATTCTTTTTTATGTCTTCAACAGCTAGAGAATACAACACAAACATATCCACGACTTACACACACACCTAAAAGTGCGGGTGAGTGATACGGTGTCTTTTTTTCGCTTGGCGTATTATTGTTTAAATAATTTAAAGTAAAAATTTGGAAAAAATCTCTTATATAAAAATAAGTCGGGTTTTCTGTTCTGATGATTCTTAACTCCAAACGCACTAACCGATTTCCACGGTTTTGCATTTGTTGGAAAGTTCACGGGATCCATGAGGTTAGTAGATAAGAAAAACATAAAAATAAGTTGGACTTCCCTTCCTGACGGTACAAATTCAGCTCATAACACTCTGTTCAGTTAATTTCATTTCATTATGTTTTTTCAAACGCTTAGTTCACTATGACGCTTACGTGAAATCGGTACTGTGAAATTGGGTATTTGAGATTAAAGCTATTCGTTTCCTAACAGTTCGTTTGGCGTTCATTCGATCAGGCAAAGCTACGAACTGAGGACTATATACACTTGCGTGATGCAATTCATTCAGATGGTAATGTTCAGGATATTGGACGCCTGACGATTCTCCCATCATCTTACAGTGGAAGCCCACGCCACATGCACGAATACGCTCAAGACGCTATGACGTACGTGAAAAATTATGGAACTCCGGATTTATTTATTACGTTCACATGCAATCCGCAGTGGAGGGAAATTGAACGTGAGTTGGACCCGGGCCAAAAACCGCCAGATCGCCATGACATAATCGCCAGAGTCTTTAAGCAAAAACTCAAAGTTATGATGGATGTTCTTAGTAAGTATAGAGTTTTTGGTGACACACGTTGTCATATGTACTCGGTGGAATGGCAGAAGCGTGGACTACCGCATGCGCACAACCTAATTTGGTTGCAGAACAATTTACATTCAAATGAAGTGGATGACATAATATCAGCAGAAATTCCCGATCCAGTCACTGATCCCCATCTACACGACATTGTGACGACTCAGATGGTCCATGGACCGTGCGGTGCATTAAATCCATTATCGCCTTGCATGGCTGATGGAAAGTGCACAAAACGATATCCGCGACCGTTAGTTGCTGAAACAGTTACAGGGAACGATGGATATCCAGTTTATCGTCGACGTTCAAAAGAAGATAATGGTCGAACTATCAAAGTTAAAGTTAAAAATCAAGAGATTGAGATCGGAAATGAGTTCATTGTACCATATTGCCCGCTGCTATCACGAATTTTCGAAGCACATGTGAATGTTGAGAGTTGTCATTCGGCCAAGTCAGTAAAATATTTGTGCAAGTACGTTACAAAAGGCAGCGACATGGCTGTGTTTGGTATTGCGTCGGAAAATGCGAATGACGAAATCAGTAACTTCCAAATAGGCAGATACGTCAGTACTAATGAAGCTCTGTGGCGATTATTCTCATTTCAAATTCATGAAAGATATCCCACAGTTGTACATTTAGCAGTGCATTTGGACAAAGAGTTTACTTCACTGAGGGTAATGCGGCACAACGAGCTGAGAGACCACCATCGACAACATTGACTAGCTTCTTTGCAATGTGTGAAGCAGATCCATTCGCTGCGACGCTTATGTACGTTGAAATGCCCAAGTATTACACTTGGAATCAATCAAGAAAGCAATTCCAACGTCGCAAACAAGGAACCGTAGTTCCAGATTGGCCACAGGTATTTTCCACTGATGCGCTAGGTCGCATGTATACTGTTCATCCTAGACTGCTTTGCTTTGCTTTGCGACTGCTGTTGGTAAATGTACGTGGACCAAAATCATTTGCGCATTTGAAAACTGTGAATGGCCACCAATGCCAAACTTATCGAGAAGCATGTCAGCTATTGGGTTTGCTGGAGAACGATTCTCATTGGGATTTAACACTTGCGGATTCTGTTGTTTCCTCAAACGCGTACCAAATACGAACGCTGTTCGCAATTATCATCACCACATGTTTCCCTTCACAACCAATCCAGTTATGGAACAAATACAAAGACGACATATGTGAAGATATCTTGCATCACTTGCGCATTCGAACGAACAATCCCGACATGCAAATAACCGATGAAATCTACAATGAAGGATTGATTCTGATTGAGGATCAATGCTTGACTATTGGAAATAAGCTACTGATTGAAGTAGGAATGATTGCGCCAAATCGATCGATGCACGATACATTTAACCAAGAAATAAATCGAGAGCTGCAATACAATGTTGATACATTGCAGGAATTCGTTCAAAAAAATGTGCCGTTGCTGAATGAACAGCAAAAACATGTATACGAAACATTAATGCAAGCGATGGACAATAATACTGGTGGTCTATTCTTCCTGGACGCACCTGGAGGAACAGGGAAAACATTTATCATTTCATTGATTTTGGCCACTATTCGCTCAAGATGTGACATAGCTTTACCGTTAGCATCATCTGGAATTGCGGCGACTCTTCTAGATGGCGGTCGTACTGCACATTCTGCACTTAAGTTGCCACTCAATTTAAACACAATTGATACTCCAACATGTAATATTTCCCGATCCAGTGCAATGGGAAAATTGTTGAAGCAATGTAAGCTCATTGTTTGGGATGAGTGCACAATGGCACATAAGAAATCACTTGAAGCACTTAACTTCACACTGAAGGATCTTCGGCGAAATAATAACATCTTTGGCAATTTGATGATTTTGTTGGCAGGCGATTTCAAGCAGACGTTGCCACTAATACCCCGTGGAACGCCTGCAGATGAATTGAATGCTTGCCTGAAGGCATCACTTTTGTGGAATAACGTAAAAATATTATCGCTAACCACTAATATGAGAGTTCAACTTCAAAATGATCAAAGTGCTGCACTATTTTCCAAGCAATTGTTAGCTATTGGAAATGGAGAAGTCCCAGTTGATGCGACAACTGGATTAATTATTCTTACCAACGACTTTTGCCGATTTGTAGACTCTCAATTAGCTTCTTATTGAAAATGTTTTCCCAAACATTAGTGAGAATTATCAGAATTATGCTTGGTTAAGTCAACGAACAATTCTCGTCGCAAAGAATAATGATGTACACGCATTGAATTTCATCATTCAATCAAAAATCGATGGCTATTTGGTGACATATAAATCCGTTGATTCCATAACAAATCCCGATGATGTAGTAAATTATCCAACGGAGTTTTTGAACTCTCTGGAGTTACCAGGATTTCCACCACATAACTTGCAACTCAAAGTTGGTTCACTTATTATGATATTGCGTAATTTGAATCCACCGCGACTTTGCAACGGTACTCGGCTTGCGGTGAAAAGACTTATGCCGAATTTGATTGAGGCAACCATTATTAATGGAAAATACGCAGGTGAAAATGTATGTATTCCTCGAATTCCAATGATTCCGACTGATCTTCCGTTTGAATTCAAACGTTTGCAATTTCCGGTTCGCCTTGGATTCGCAATGACAATTAACAAGTTGCAAGGCCAATCGCTTAGTGTTTGCGGGATCAATTTAGAAAATCATTGTTTTTCACATGGGCAGCTATACGTTGCGTGTTCACGAGTTGGGAAACCATCCTCTTTGTTTGTGTTAACGTCAGATCAAAAAACAAAAAATGTGGTTTACCAACGAGCACTTCAATGAAAGGGATAATTTGCGGACACGCTTTGATTTTGGATTCACTTTCAGAGAAGTTCAACTAAATTTCATTTTTGTAATCAAAATGAATTCATTACTGTTGTGAAATGAAATACAGTTTTTCTTTTTTAAATATCGAAAAAAAAAAAAAAAAATTATCTTCATCTTTTAATCCACAAACGGAATGTTACAAAAAACGAATCCATCTGGTGGCGAAGCGCAGTTCGCCGGGTTTTCTAGTTATATTATAAAAAAAGGTTATATTAAGATTTATAAAAAAAAAAAGAGAAAAGTTTTTATTATTTCTTGACATTGGTGGAATTTCTAAGGAAAAAACTTACTAATCTCCGTACTAATATTTACTCCTTGTCCTGATTTTGAAACTAAAAAGCAGTAGTAGAATAGCCGAATTCGAACAAGAAATGAGAGAAACACTGGAAAGGGTTAACGCTACTTTATCGTTACTAACTAATCAGAATGCCACCCAGAGAGAAGAATTAAACTCGGCTCTCGCCAAGATTAGTTCTCTCGAGAGTGAGCGCGAAACACGCAATCCGACTGTTGAGGAAGTGAGACTTTTAGCTCGTCCTCGCAGTACTTTCGATTTAGCAGAGTGTAACAAGATCCCGGATTGCGTAAAAGATTTACAGGTTTTTGACGGTAATGTCTCTGAATTCGAATCATGGGTTAAAAGGGTCGAGTGTATTTTAGCTGATTACGAATTAATAAGAGACAAGCCACAATATAGGGCAATTATTCTGTACATTCGACAAAAGATAAGGGGACCGGCGGACGCAGCTCTGAATTCTTACGGAACGGTAGATGATGACTGGCCAGGTGCAAAACGCGTCTTAGCTATGCTTTATGCAGACAAGCGAGACTTGTGCACACTGGAGACCCAATTAGGAAACATGTTTCAAGGATCCGATAGTATTGACGTTTACTTTATCAAAGTATATGGTCATATTTCTTTAATAATGGGAAAGTTGAGGAATGGGTCCTACTCCGCTGAAGTAGCCTCCGAATTCGCCGATATTTATAAAAGGAGGACACTACAGATTTTTGTGACAGGGCTAAATGGCGACTTGGCTAGATTACTTACGCTGCACGAGCCGAAGGATCTCCCAGAGGCATATTCTTTGTGCAACAAGTTACAGAATGTGAGTATGAGAGGAAGTCCCATGTTTGCCGCGAGAGCCGCTTCTCTTGGCAATATACGTCCGATAGGGCCTGTACCTGGTACCTCACGTTCCTTCGTGAACAATGGTAACAATGGTCACTACGCTACTCCTCAGGCGGTTCCCAGAGCACCGTTCGCTCCAAGATATGGGATGCAGGCGCCAAGGCCAGCCTTGAAGATGGAGTCTAACCAATCAGGCCAGACACAGAGGTCAACGATCTCTGCTCCAGGTAGTTTTAAAAGGGCTCCTAGCGGCAATGCCAATCCGTTTCGAAAAGCCCAAAGGCTTTATCATGTAGAGGGTTCAAATGACAAAGAAACCGTGAGAGGAGACGCTTACGTCGAGATGAATGCGTCTCATGCGTCAAACGGTCAGGCAGACCAGCCTGTCTTGGTCGAACACTCATCACAAGAGGATGAGTCGAATCAGACCGAAGAAGGCTTGGAACAGCTGGACGAGGGGCAAATAAATTTTATGACAAATGCCTCTCCAGCGTACCATATATAGAATATTGTACGCAGGACGGGGCAGAGCTTCAGTTCTTAATAGACACTGCAGTGCACTGGAGCTAATAAAAACTTTATTCGCCCCAAAATAGCCTCCGGTTGTACTGATTTGGCGAAGCCGTTCTTAGTACAATCCGCTGGAGGCAGTATTAAGATAAGCCAACAAATAACATGGCTATTCTTCGAACCAATTGGCAACTACACCCCACTTACTTTTTACGTACTTCCCGGACTCGAATCATTTGACGGCATTATTGGAGACGATAGCTTGAGGGCACTAAATGCGGTGATAGATAGGAGACGAAATTTTATCACGATAGAACCAAGAGTAGCAATCCCTTTGCTTGCAAAAAAATCAAAATCTATAAACGCGTTGCTTGATGATACACACACGAAAGACGCTTGACTTGTTACTCGACGAGTTCGTGGACATTTTCCAGCCTCTCGTCCCCGGCCAAATTGTTAAAACGACTGTGAGGGCTGAAATTCGTACAAATACACAAGAACCTATCTATTCGAAAATATACCCCTACCCAGCCCACATGAGAGAGGAAGTTGAAAGGCAGGTTGCAGAACTTCAAAAGGAGGGTATAATCAGACCATCGAAAAGCCCCTACAATTCGCCAATTTGGGTGGTGCCTAAAAAGCCCAAACCAAACGGTGAAAAGCAGTACCGTATGGTGATAGACTTTAAACGTCTCAATGCAGTAACTATACCAGACACTTATCCCATACCGGACATTACTTCAACCTTAGCTAGTCTCGGCAAAGCAAAATTCTTTACAACACTTGACCTGACTTCAGGATTCCATCAGGTGTTGATGAAAGAAGCCGACATACCCAAGACAGCTTTCTCCACTCTGAATGGCAAGTATGAATTCGCCAGATTGCCTTTCGGTCTGCGAAACGCCCCCGCTATATTTCAGCGCATGATCGATGATGTTCTCAGACCATTCATTGGAAAGACATGCTACGTGTATGTCGATGACATAATCATTTTCAGCGATAGTTATGAAAATCATTGGAAACATTTGCGGCAAATCTTTGAAAGACTTCGCGAGGTAAACTTGAAGGTTAATCTTGAGAGGACTCATTTCTTGTCCACTAAGGTTGAATTTTTGGGTTACGTCGTATCTGCCGATGGCATAAGACCGGACGTGAAAAAAGTAGAGGTTATTAGGAAGCTTGCGCCACCTTCTAACGTCAAGGAGCTAAAGAGTTTCCTTGGTATGACTTCTTACTATAGGAAGTTCATTCAAGATTACGCGAAAATCGCGAAACCTCTTACCAACCTGACACGAGGTGAAGGTGCTGGGGTCAAAGCTTCCCAATCAAAGAAAGTCCCAATCCAACTCGATGAGGAGAGTTTGAAAGCATTCGAGGAATTAAAAACCCTCCTTTCGTCTTCTGAAGTGCTGGCTTTCCCCGATTTCCATAAGCCCTTCCATTTGACTACTGACGCGTCTGATTACGCGTTAGGTGCAGTTTTGTCCCAGATTCAAGACGGGAAAGACAGACCAATTGCTTACATCTCCAGGTCTTTGAATAGAACCGAGGAGGCCTATGCAGTAAACGAGAAAGAAATGTTAGCAATTATCTGGGCTTTAGACAATTTGCGCTCGTACCTCTACGGCGCTGGGTCTATCAAGATCTTTACGGATCACCAACCGCTTACCTATGCCTTAGGGAATCGTAATTACAATGCCAAGTTGAAGAGGTGGAAGGCGCGAATAGAGGAATACAACTGCGAGTTGATTTATAAACCTGGGAAGTCAAATGTGGTCGCAGATGCGCTTTCGCGTTTACATCCTCAGGTCAATATTCTCGATACAAACTCGCTTGCTGTAGGTATTTCACACGCTGGCTCAGACTCAGCGGCCACGGTGCATAGCGCACTACATGACGCAACTAACCTCGTGCCTCACGTTGAAGCTCCAATCAACGTTTTCAGAAACCAATTAGTGTTTGACCCCGAGGCAACAACTTATGTCCTCGAGACACCATTTCCAGGGTATTCAAGGCATATTATTCCTCTGACAGGTCACGATGTACACCGTTAACCGTCGCCTTGAAAGCTTACTTACGTCCGATCATCATAAACGGAGTAAAGATTCCTGATATTTATCTGCAATCCTTCCAAGAATGTTACTTGAAGCAATTTACTCTCTTCAAAACTAGGATAGCGCAAAATTTAGTGAAAGATATCACTAACGAGGACGATATATCAGCAGCCATTGCACAAGAGCATTATCGAGCACACAGAAACCCAAGAGAGGTTAGACAACAACTTCTGGTTAGTTGTTATTTCTTAAAAATGGCTAGCCGTATCAAAGCTTTCACGGCTACGTGTCAGATCTGCAAATATCAAAAATATGAGCGTCACCCAAACAAGCCGTTCCTGCAACCCACACCAGTTCCTACTCGTCCTTACGAGGTGCTGCATATAGACATTTTTATGCTCGAGAAAAAGAAATATCTCAGTTGTATAGACAAATTTTCTAAGTATGCCAAGTTATTTCCGATACAGTCAAAATCTGCGCTACACTTGCGCGAAGAATTAGCCAAAGTCTTGCATTACTTCTCAGCACCAAAAACATTGGTATCTGACAATGAAAGGGGATTACTCTGCCCAACAGTTTTGAATTTTCTCAAAGCCTTGAACATTGAGCTATACCACGCCCCTTCGCAAAAGAGTGAAGTGAACGGCCAAGTCGAAAGATTTCATTCCACACTTTTGGAAATTTATCGCTGTCTTAAGCAAGAATATCCATCGTTTACAGCTGAGGAACTTGTTGCTATTTCAGTCGACAGGTATAACAACTCCATCCATTCTGTTACTAAGCGTAAACCTTTTGACATCTTTTTTAACCACACTGGGACTCTGGACTTGCAGAAATTGTTAGAAATCAGACAAAGAGAAAATTAAGATATAAGAGGTTTATTGCAACATAGACAAGAAATCTCAAACAATAACAGGAATAGAACCAGATCAGCACCTGTAGTTTACGAACCAGGGCAAGACATATTTGTAGTGAATAAGCAAATTAAGGGTAAAGACAAGAGACGTTTCAATAAAGAAACGGTTGAGCAAAACAGGAAGGTAACAGTTAAAACAAAATCAGGTAAAATATTTCATAAGTCACACGTGAGGAACTAAAATTCTAGGGTTGTTGAATATTTTTAAAATATCGTATAGATGATATTTTAAGTTTTGAAAAAATATCAAAATGATATTTGATATTCAACTTTAAAAATATCGATATATCGATATTTTCGATATTTTTAAAACTTTTTCCTACAATAACTTTACAATCCGACAAAAAAAAAAAAAAAGAAAGAATAATAAGAATAACTATTTTAATATAATAATAATAATAATAATGACCAGTATTAAGTACTCAGAGTTTAATACAAAAAAAAAAAAAAAAAAAACGCGTTCTGATATGTGAGAATCCGTCATACGACTTCGTGAGCCGCAAACAACTCATTTTATTGGCGAAGCAAGTCGCTCCAAAGGCACCTAGCTACCAGGGGCTGATCGTAATTGATCTTTCATGGCCTTAGGAGAATTCCAAAAAATTATCGGATTGCTTTCCCAAGAAGTTTGGGGCAAGCTGCGTTACATCTCAAGTTCCCTCTTCCGCAATGTGTACTTTCAATATTGACCTATTGTAGTGGTTTTCGAAGCTATCACCTTGGTCTTCTAAATTCATCATAATGTTGTTTTTTATATGCATTGCCATATTTGATGTGTTACAACTTGTTTTTATTATTTTAGGGCTTAAATTGCATTTTGCTGTTCCATTTTTGAAATCTGAATAATTCGTTTTAACCATTTTGATTCAGAATGTCTCACAATTTGTGTGACAATTTGTGTGACCAACGATATATCAAATATATCGCAAAAATATTCGATATTTGGGCAAAAAAAATATCACGATATAAATATATTTTTTTTGTATAAAAATATCGATATATTGATATTTTGATATATTATCAACAACCCTATAAAATTCCCAAAAATCCACACATGTCAAGATTGAGTTAAAGATTTCCCCTAATACGCCATAGCCAGGTCAAAGACTTCGTGTCACTAACCAACTCATCATTGTACACCATTCAATTCGTAAAATACTGAAATGTTTGCTCCATATAACACAACAATTGTTTAGTTTAAGAACGCTATTGTATTAACAACATACCAACACATCAACACCTATACACAGCGCACAACATATAACCTAGACTAAGCAAAGATTGTATAATTTAATATATTATTGTACTACTAACACATTTCCTATTTGTCAGAACAATATTACTCCCATCTCTGTATCTAGCGTCAACAGGGGCACTCCACATCTTTAAATACGATAGCCCCATCATCGCATTAAAACAAGGCAGTGGTTGGAGAGTGGATGGATACTTCAATCTGATCCACTTAGTAAAGTTGGACGAGATTGAGGCGGCCATCGAGGGAACTCGAAAAGAGGCCCAGGAATTGAATGGAGGACAGACCCGCGTCTTGACTTTATACCATCTAGAGCAGGCACAACGCATGCTCTCCAAAATGGCAAGAACGCGAAGAACCCGTTCGATTAACTGGCTGGGATCGGCGTGGAAATGGATTGCGGGTTCACCAGACGCTTCGGACTGGAGCACAATTCTCAACGTACGAGATAATCTGGTACAGAATAATAACCAGCAATACAAAATCAACGATAGGTTGTTCGAATCATCAAAACAGTCGCTAGATAAGCTGAACGACATCATAGAGAGAGTCAACACCATCAGCGACAACGAACAGGCCGTCGTGACTACATTGCATAAGGCAATTCTGCTGGAAAGCCAGGTGGGTGAACTGAGCAGAGCTTGTCAATTCGCAAAAGCTGGCCTGGTTAACAGCAACTTGCTGGACGAAGAAGAGATACGAACGCTACTCAAAGAAATGGACTCTCTACCCTACCAAAGCGCGGTAGAAGCAACAGAGTTCGCGAAACCTATAATAGATGGCACGACACTTCTATATATACTAGCGCTGCCAAAAGTCATTGCCAAGGAATATCAGATGTTGCTCATCCGACCAACAATCACGTCAGGGAAGCAGATAGATTCCAATCATGGGAAACTACTGTTGGCCCAAGACGAAACTTTTGCCATCACCAAAAGTTGCCTAACTATAGGCAACACCAGTGTCTGCGCAGAAGAACACCTAGTCCCACTGAGCGAAACCGATTTTCTCCCAAGGATACTGAAGGGGGGCAACGCCAAATGTCACTACGTCGCGTCCAACAAGCGAGTCGTTGAGTTGCTGGAGGATGGAACCCTATTCCTCACCAACTATAATGGGACGGTCACGGCCGAGGGTCACGACTACCAGCTCGAGGGATCATTTTTGATACAGTTTTCGAACGAAACTGTAAAACTGGACAATAGGACCTACAGAAGCCACTCCAGTACACATCTAGTGGCAATCCCTTCGGTCATTACTAACTTGACCAGCATGGGATACAATTTGAACCTGGAGCTTATCCATAACCTTAGTGAGCACAATCTGGATTTGCTAAAAACCATGCGTAGAAGACTTACGGCCTCAATAACAACAGAAATCGCCGCAGTCACACTAGTAATCGCAGCTATCCTCCTGATGTGGAAAAGAATAACACGCAAGCAGACACCTGTAGCCAGTACCGATGCAGAGGCCACCCCAGAAGCACAGAAGGAAGCCACTGCACCAATCACCGACCAAAAAGCCATCTGATCTGCGGGACGCAGATACTTAAGGGGGGAGGAATTAACATCAGCCAACGCCAAGCGGCTCCTCTTCCCCATGCCCGTCGCCTCCGCAACCTGCTGCTGCGACGCCGGCAACAACACAACTTCAGCACAGCTAGATAAAGGGCCACTTGACCAAGGGCGGGCAGTCTAATTCTGGAGACGGAGTCGATAACTTGTATCAATTAATTCACTAATAAACATTCCCACTTTTATAACGTATTCTGCGAACTTATTTCTATCAGAATGAGAACCCAATTGCTGTAAGTATACACGGCTGCGGTGTTCACCAGCCTTGAGTGGCACCGCAACCGTTAATTTGTATGTACATACATATGTATGTACAGCCACACGCTGATCTACGATTGTACACATATACATACATACATACCCGCAATGCGTCTTGCTGTGTCGCTGCCTTGCTTGCTGCGCCACATGGGTTTTGATGAGAAAACTTTATAGACTAATAATTCTGTTTCTAGATGGACAATCGTATTGATATGTTCAGATTAAGATTATGATATTCATATCTATATGCCAAACCAAACTCTGTCTCTAGTATTTGAAATGCATTTTTTACACATTTGGGTGTGTGGGGGCGAATTGGGGACCGGAATCCAAAATCTGACAAAAACCGAAATTGTATTAAATTAGTATCTATATATATGCAGAAGACTCTAGACTCTGGAGACTCTAACTCTAAAGATGAATTAGCTAGAATTTTATAACTGGTTCCCGATAATTTCAGTTATCGATAACTTTGCAAATATACAAGTTATCGAATTTCTGAAACAAACTCGTACTGCGCGTGCAATATACGGACCTAACACAAAAAGAATGAACTCTCTAGCTTTTGTATCTTCGAAAATCGACGCGTTCAAACATACGGACAGACGGACGGACGGACAGACAGACAGACGGACATGGGTATATCAACTTTTCTCGTCACCCTGATCAAGAATATATATACTTTATGGGGTCTTCTACGCCTCCTTCTGCCTGTTACATACTTTTAACAAAACCATTATACCCTGATTTCCCATTTTCAATGGGTTCAGGGTATAAAAACTTCACCTTCTTTGCCTGATTTTTTCCCCAAAATTTCAGGTTTTTTAACTATGTTCCCACATTGTTTTCTTAGAAAAAACTGGCAGCACTGCTAAGTTGCTAACAACAATCACTAACCATACAACACATAGACTGGACAAGTAGAACAAACTTTTTTCACGCACAAATATATGAGCGAATCGTCGCACAACTTCGTATTTGTTCGGTTTGGGCAATTCGCGCTCGGGCAGTCAAAATTTGAGACGACGAATTCATTGCGCTGCCAGCTAGAGCTGGAAACTATCGATAGTGGCGCAATTCGATATTTTCGATGTTTTCAAGCAAAAAATTCGATACTATCGATACTATCGCTAAAACCGTATTTATTTTCATTTAAATTTAAAAATAACGAAAAAACAAAATAACAAATTATAACGAAAACTTAATATGCAAAATAACAAAAATTATATTAACTTAAAAAAATAACAAAAATTATATTAACTTAAAAAAACAAACAGTTTTCTTCATAACTGACTTTTTTCTTAAAGTTAAAACAATTTTACTGGGATATCCATTTATTTTATTGTAGAAAGAGGAGCATATCCACATTTTTGGGCTTTAATGAAGCTCGGCGATCGGGGATATCAGTCCAGCTTTGCTGAACATTCTTTCAGCATCGGTGGATGTTGCAGGAATGCATAACATTTTTTTAGCGACATCCCGCAAACATGAGTCATTGTGCTTGTTAGAGAGTCGAAATGAAACACTCCACATTTACCGAATTCAAAAATTGAACTCTTCTCTTTGTGAGAACAAAAATTGAACTGTTTATTCCTTAAAATCCTAGTGCTTATATACCTTAAAAATACTTCCAGGCACTGGAAGGCTACAATTAATTCCATGCACACAAGTGCACAGATGTTTGTCAAGTGTCCCTTTTCGATCGCTAAGCCGTTCTCACGTCTCGCGTTACATTTTTATTACTTGCTGCGTTGGTCGCTGCAGTAAAGGGATGACATGTTTATTGTTTGGCGTCATATAGCGCGCAGGCTATCGACTATTGCCTATTTTTAATATTTATATATAAGTCACATGTTCATGCTTGAACATACTGCCAGGGGCCTGAAATTGGTGGCTGGGAAATTTTAATTTTTTATTTGTTTGTGTCGCATGTTCATGTTTGAACATACTGCCAGGGGGCCCAAAATTTGTGTGTACTCAGAACTGCCCTCCTGATGATTGTCCACTCGTCTCTGAAGCGGCTTCTGTGTGGTTGATGAGAGTCCTGTCATCTTCCCGAAGGTTCCTATCATCGTAGTCTTCCTTCATGCGGACCCTCCATTGCTACAAATTCTCATTTCTGAATTTGAGCAATTTTTTTTTTTTTTAAGTTGTCCTCTTTGGACTTTAGTTGTCCTTTTTGGACTTAAAGTTGTCCGTTCCCTTTATATTTGTGGGAATACGGATTTACTGGCACAATAACACAAATCTCCTTTGATTTGTGCCACATGTTCACGCTTGAACATACTGCCAGGGCCCAGAATTTGTGCGCGCTCTCCTGATGATGGTCCAGTCATCTCTGAAGCGGCTTCTGCGTAGTTGATGAGAGTCGTCGTCTTCCCGAAGGCTCCTGTCATCTTTGCCATCCTTCAACCTATTGGTTTGGGGATGAAGGCCCTCTATTGCTACAAATTCTCTTTTGTGAATTTGAGCAATTTTTGTTCGTTCCCATTATTTGGGGATACGTTTCCACTGGCGATACAATTCTCTTTTAGGAATTGATCGTCCGCCCCCCTTCTTTGGAGATGCGGATCTACCAGCTTTTACAAATTCTCTTATGGAATTTGTTTTTCCGTTCCACTTTTTTGAGAATACGGATTTAACCAGCACTACAAATTCTCTTGTTTGAATTTGAGCAATACATTTATATATTATCTGCCTCTTACCTCTGGTGGGGGAGAACAGAAATATATTAAATGTTTTATCT
The DNA here is from genome assembly GCA_030914385.1 of Drosophila antonietae. Classification (NCBI taxonomy): domain Eukaryota; kingdom Metazoa; phylum Arthropoda; class Insecta; order Diptera; family Drosophilidae; genus Drosophila; species Drosophila antonietae. The sequence continues at coordinate 34,953 of JAUESO010000130.1, read as the reverse complement.
TAAGCTGAGGTTTTTATAAAAACTCACAGCATTAAGACGCTGGTTCCTTCTCTGTGTCTCTTACCACTGGTGGGGGAAAACAACAGAGAAGGCTCGAAGGCCCAAATTTTAGAGAGTCGAAATGAAACACTCCACATTTACCGAATTCAAAAATTGAACTCTTCTCTTTGTGAGAACAAAAATTAAACTGTTTATTCCTTAAAATCCTAGTGCTTATATACCTTAAAAATACTTCCAGGCACTGGAAGGCTACAATTAATTCCATGCACACAAGTGCACAGATGTTTGTCAAGTGTCCCTTTTCGATCGCTAAGCCGTTCTCACGTCTCGCGTTACATTTTTATTACTTGCTGCGTTGGTCGCTGCAGTAAAGGGATGACATGTTTATTGTTTGGCGTCAGATAGCGCGCAGGCTATCGACTATTGCCTATTTTTAATATTTATGTGGGATTTCAAAAGTTGTGACATCCCTGGCATATGAATAATAGGAACTAGTGATCGTGAGCGATAACGATAGAATTAAGATAGAATTAAGAAGAACAACACAGTCGCATAGCGTCAGCCGTAGTGAGTGGTAGCCGGCGTACTCAGCCAACAACAACGACAATTAAATATAAGATATAATTGAATGCATGAAGAAAACCCATGTTTCGCGTTAAGTTAATATAATAGGAATAAGTGTAACTAAAATCAAATCTAAAATAAAATAATAACTAGGAAAATGAAATTCCTACATTTACATATAAGTCGCATGTTCATGCTTGAACAGTGCTTAAAGTATAATAATAAATAGGTATTACTTATTTAGCAGGACATTGAATCTCAATAAAAAATTACCTGCCAATATTTAAGGGGATCTATATCCTCAGAGGAGTGCTCGATTCCAAAATATTTGTGAATTTGAACAATAGACTCTGAACGCTTTGTCCTGGGCAAATTTTCAATATTTTTTTTTACAAATTGAAACAGTGGCTGCTGGGGTTTTTCTATTGGTGTTGACGGTGGCAAATTAGGAAGTGGAGATTCGGAGATATCACCTTGAAGCTTGATTGCATTTATCAACTCATCCTGCAATTGTTTTTCTCCTTGGACTGCGTTTGTGGGGCATCGGAATCCTTGCTTTTTAAATCGAGGATCAAGCAATGTAGCTATCCGTGGCACTGTCCGCTCTTCATATTTTGTCAGCCTTTTTACTATTGATTCAATTAAAAAAGTGCATACTGCACGACCACTAACAGTGCGAAGATTTTGTTTAAAGTTTTCTAAATTATTTAGTAGACCACATGTTATTGGTATAATTAGTGATATAGTTGCTGTAGTGTTCGACGATACTTTGGTTGTTGCGTTATCAAACGGGGACAGAAGATCATATACATCTCGCAGTGTATCGATTTCGTGGATTGTCAGCGGTTGAGGTGCTTTTGAAAAACTTAGCAAGACACTATTGATTTCTTGAGAAATCAGCAAAATTCTTTCAGCCATTACATAGGCACTATTCCACCTCGTTGGAAATTCCTGTTTAAGGCCATATTTAATATTAGTATGTTGGCAGTCCTTTAATTCTTGGTACGCAATCGTACTGCTTTTAAAATAAGCTACAATATTCTTGCACTTTTTTAATATAGCAACAAGGCAATCCATTTTAAGAGAATCTTGCACTAGTGCTGGGAAAAAGATCGATCTAAAAACGATACATCGATGTTTTGATAGGTATCGAAGATATCGATACTGCTAACTGCGATACTCGATATATCGCCATCGCCATCTCTACATCGCCATCGCCATCTACACACATATACTATAATACATCCCAATGAACGGATCTCAAAGAATGCCTTTTTTTTTATTTTTTTTATTTTTAATTTTAGTTTTGTTATATGCCCAATGAAGGAAGCTACAAAATATATTTTATATTAGTTTGTTCTATTACTTTGAAAAAAAAAAATTTTTTTAATGTGTCTTTATTTTTAAAGCTTAACGTATTTTTCAGTTTTTTCAAGTTGCGTGCGATTATTATCGGCTCTTGAGCTATCAGCAAGTGAGCCACTGAGCCATATGAGTGAGTTGGCTCACTTCACAAAAAAGAGCGAGTGAGCTGGGTTACCTCAATGAGCTTGATTAACCCAAGTATAATTTTAATAAGAAATTCATCTATTTTTTTTTTTTTTTTTTAATTTTGGTAGTTAAAATATTTTTATGAAAAGATCGATACATCGATCTGAGACCCATACATAATATCGAAATATCGATCTAGGTAAAGATCGATCTTTTCCCAGCACTATCTTGCACCACTAAATTCAGCGAATGTGCAAAGCATGGTAAATGCCTCTTCTGGAGCAGCTCACATGCTTTTACATGCTTTTCGATCCCTATCGATAGTGGATAAAAATATCGATTGTGGCGGAAACATGTGAAAATTCAATATATCGATAGTGCTATCGATAGTTTGCCAGCTCTAGTTAGTGCAACAATCAACTAAATTAAGCGAAAACGTGTTGTGAGCTTGGTAAGAAAAAATTTTCATTTATTTATTTTATTTATTATTTTTGTAGGATATTGGTGCTGGCAGGCAATGGATAAATTTTTGAGAGATGTTATGGTAATAATAGCATAAAATTAAAAAAAATGAGAGAATTTTAAAAAAGCTTATCGTCCAGCACCGGTTATTAACGGTTAAGACTGATGATACATATATTTTTTATTTATTATTTAATTTTGTTTTTCTTTCTTTTTTTTATTTGAAGTTTTGAATTTGTGAAATGATTCAATCAAATATACCATTTAATTTTGTTAAGAATATAAACATTGAATACGTTTATACACTAACCATACAACACATAGACTGGACAACTAGAACAAACTTTTTTCACGCACAAAAATATGAGCGAAGTGCCGCACAACTTCGTATTTGTTCGGTTTCGGCACTTCGCGCTCGGGCAGTCAAAATTTGAAACGACGAATTCAGTGCGCTGTAAGCGCTCAACCGACATGGTCGCATTTTCATATGAGCACATTCTGTGTGCTATTATTCTTTACTCTCCCTCTCTCTTTTTTCTCTCTCTATCTCACTCTATGCGAGCACAAGCCAGTTGCCCACAAAAATTGAAATTTGTTCGCGAGTGGCAATTCGCGACGATCCCGTCTGCCATTCTTAGTAAGAGTATGCCGAACTCTTAAACGGCTTTGCCATGCCCATGCAAAATTTTTGTGTTTTCGTAAAGATTTTTGGGAAGGGTATGAAAGCGCTGATGTGCATAAGCATTACTTTTTCGCGATGAGCATGCACACACACATTTACTGTGTCTTGCTACATGTATGAGCAGTTATGTGCCTGTGTGCGAAACTTTTGCTGCCTGTAGCAATTTGCAGGGCCCAACATTTGCAGTGTGTTGTATGGTTAGTGGTTTATAATAAGAAAAAGTTTTTTCCGATGTTTCATTGATACATCGATGTTTTTTATTGCAAAACATCGAAACATCGATGTCGTCAAACATCGATGTTTCTCCAGCACTACGTGTTATCACTAACCATACAACACATAGACTGGACAACTGGAACAAATTAATGTGCACACTTATTTTTTGACATTAGAACCCCCTCAACTTCGTATTTGCTCGGGTTTTTACTTTTAGGGTCGGGAGAGAAAAATTGCTGATGGCAAAATCATTCCGCTTACCGTCAAGCGCTCGAAGCGGAATGATTTTGCCATCAGCAATTTTTCTCTATGCAAGCTCACAGCAGCTACCCAACCGAACGAACATCAACTGTTGCTGGGGGTACTAAAAGTGCTCTACAGGCGGCAGCAAGAATATTGCACACAAGCACATAAATGCCTACACCTATAGCGAGGAAGTGTAAATGTGTGTGTGTATGCAAGCTCACATCGCTACCCAACCGAACGTACATCAACTGCTGGGGGTTCTAATAGTGCTACAGGCAGCAAGAAAATCAATCGCACACAATCACATAAATGTTTACACATAGAGCGAGGAAGTGTAAATGTGTATGTGTATGGACATAGGGAAATAATATTCGTTATGCACATCAACACTTTCATACCCTTTCCACAAATAATCATAAAAACGCTAACATTTTGCATGAGCATGGCAAAGCAGTTTAAGAATTCGGTATACTCTTCGCTCAGAAGGGAACCAATGGGGTCGCGACTCGCGAGTCGAGAAGAAATTTTAATTTTTGTGAGCTGCTTGCTGTTTGTGCCAGCATACATATATTTTTGTGAGAAGAGAGCAAAGAGTAAAAAGCATGGGGCAGAAAGAGAAAGAGAGCAAGGGAAAGAGCGGCACATGTCAGGCCTTTTTGGAAAATCGACCATCACCGTCGAGCGCTCGAAGCGGAATGATTTTGCCATCAGCAATTTTTCTTCCTCGACCCTAAAAGTAAAAACCCGAGCAAATACGAAGTTGAGGGGGTTCTAATGTCAAAAAATAAGTGTGCACATTAATTTGTTCCAGTTGTCCAGTCTATGTGTCAGTGATGCCAATTTTTTTTTTTTTTGAAAAAGGCAAAACTGTCCGTGAAATACGGAAAAAAAGGCAGAAAATTTAAAGAAAAAGGACAGAAAACAGGACAAAAACATTTTTTTTCTAAATTTGTATTTTTTTCTTTTTTATTATAACAATTTCAAGGCATTGTCAATTATATTATCATTTTCCTCTTCCCTGGCCTCGTATGTCGCCATGGATCCAACACGCGCCAAGCACTCTTCTGGCAACTTAAAGCTAATACAACACAAGTTGTGCCTGGCGACAAATTTGGGGATATTCCGGAGGCTTAAAGCATATTTTATTTTTTTGGGCAAAACACGATGCGTTTTGCATATGTGCGCGAATTTGGTCAATTTTGCAATTTATACTGCATTTGCAGTATTTGCAGTACGCTTTATTATTATCGTTCTCATGCCGGGCTATCCACGACTTCAAATCTGGCTGCTGTAGCCAGCAATCCCGAAATTGTTGTTTATACATCGCCTTGGGCATTTTATCACTCTTTTCAAATTCAATTTTAGATAAGAAACGATATCGATAATACATATAAACCTCCTACACTATCAATTTATCACTGTTACACTTATTTTGGCGCTGTTCTTAACCAAATATCAGTACACAATTTAGTATATTTTATGCTAAAGTTCTGTTAAACTGCTCTGCAATGTTATTTAATAAAATTCTGTTGCATCAACAACCGATCAACTGGGAAAACAACTAACCAACTGGGAAAATATGAACACGATTCGCATTCACAAAAAAAGGACATATTTCCGGATAGGGGATGTTTGATATTTTTTCCGGACAAAGCGCTTAAAAACAGGACAGATCTGTCCGGAAAAAGGACAAATTGGCATCACTGCTATGTGTTGTATGGTTAGTGGTGTTATTGTTTGGATTCTTTACCGATAGCCGTTAGCGCGATAGATGCAACGATTGGAATTTTTATCCGATATATCGATTGGCAACGCAAGCAGCTTTCGTCTGTGAATTTGGATCTCTTGCGTTTGCGTCCGACATATTTCTTTTCACTATGCAGGCTGTATATATGTATATACATATGAACGATTTAATTAATTTCTTATCTAAAAACGATAGATATGTTTCCGTCGAAACATTTTCTCCATGTGCATTTCCATGCAATGAGCAGTTGCAGGAACACTCAACTGTGATCTAGCACTGCGGTAATGTCTCGCTTGGTCGAACGCAGGTAGGCTGCAACGCAGGTGGCACTGCCACAGCTGTCAGAATCGACCACATGACGGTGGTTATTTTCCAAACGCTGACCGTGCCGGCAACACCAGCCAAAGAGAGAGAGAGAGACAGACAGACATAGCATCAACTACTCACTAACAAGTGAATAATCGCACGTAAGATGTGGCCGATTAAAAAGAAAAATTATTGTGACTGAATCTAAAGTTGAGAACTAAAACCTCTACCGATGCGTACGAAATTAGTAGTGTTTAAAGTAGAAACGGAATGAAAACTAAGCAAAGGCCAACTGCTGCTGCGGTTGCTTCCGCTGCAGCGACCGAAATCAGCCAACTAGCATCCATTAGGCAATGCAGCAAACAGGAAGAGACAACTAGATTAAGGCTGCGACTTCCGCAGCCACCGCTGCAATGCGAACGCGAGCTCAAGCACGAGATGGCCAGAAAGGAGAGGACAGCGCAGGCGCTCCAGAAGCGCGCTGCTCCGCAGAGGCGTTCAACACCTACACCGGCGACAAAGGCACCGCCGAAAACGACTGCGAAAATGACGTCAAAGCCGACGTCGACGCTGAAACCGATAGCGAAGCCAACGACGATGCTGATGTCAAATCCGAAATTAAAGCCGACGGTGACTGCGAAAGGAATCGCTTTGAGTGCAATGGCCAAGTCCAGCAATGACATAGTTAAGCAGGAAGCGCCTAAAGTACACAGCCAGCCAGACGCGCTGCATCATACACAAGCTGCTGGAGACGCCAATGTAACCATCGACCAACATGCTGTGTCCACTTCCGACTCTGACTCCGACTCCGACGATGAGGAGACGGCAAAGCTGCGCCTGCAGCTGGAGCACTTGTCGGAGCTGTCTCAACTGGACTTTGAGCGAGAGTTTCGCCAATGGATGGCACAGGAAGGCATCGAGAGTAGAATGCACACGCATCTGCGTATGGAGCTCGTCAATAGCTTTAACAGCAGCTCCCTTGGTAAGCCACGCATTGCGCGTAACCGTGTCTATTTGTTCCCTCTATCTGACTTTCTCCATCCGCCGCCAGGCAAGCTGCTAAGCCGAGTGTCGTTGAGTACCGCACAGGTAACCCAGCGACAGAAGTACTTGCTGCTGTCGCCCCTGGGCTTGGCCCTGCACACGCTTGTCGCTGAGTTCCTCTATGAACAGAATTGCCACTACACGCTCTCGGTCTACTGCAGCGAGATTCCGCATCGCCATGCGTTGCCCAACTTCGACAACAGTGTCCAATTTCGTTTCAACGAGCAGGAGCGTCAGCAACTGCTCGCTGCAGTGCTTGGCGAAGCGCAGCGGGAGCTGCAGCCGGATCTGGAGCAAACAGTGCATAGGGCCTACGACATAACGCACCAGTCGCTGCTGCTGGTGCTGGTCAAGAGCTTGATAGCTGCGCGCCGCACAGTTGTGCCACAGGCTTGTAAGTCCACGATGACATCAGCGGCTGGCCAAGCGGCGGAGGGCACACAAACGCAGGTGGCAGCCTGTTTGCCGAGCAGTCCGGATGTTGATAACAGAGGTCTATACAAGCCCAAGGAGCTGATCGTGGCCGCTGATGGACACACTGTTTTCATTGGCTCGCGGGTATCTCAGTCGCTGTATGGCGTGGGACAGCAACTGTCCCAGCTCATGCGCTACATCGACGCGCTTTGCAAATCCTGTGCACCGCCCATTGAGGTCATCTCCAAGCTAGCGTTTCAGAGGTTACTCAAGAAGGAGATGCTGGAGCGTCAGCGTCTCCAAGGCTTGGGTAAAATACTGGGGGCCGGAGAGGTGGCCGTACAGCTGCCTGACTTACCGCAGCAGTCACAGCAAGAAGAGCTACTGACGGACGAAGATAAGAACACAGTGGAGTCGCCGGTTGGTCCCATTCAACTGCCGGCGGACTTGCCGTCTGTGCCAAAGCTGCCTCACTTGCACGTAGAACAGGTGGCCTGCCTGGCGACAGTGCATCAAATATTGCAGAAATACGAAGAGCAGACGCTTCAGGACCAGGATTCCATGCACACAACGCTCGACAAACTTGGAGCAATGGTGGGGGAGCTCGCTGGCTGTGTACAATCGCTGAGTAATGTGCTCAACCTGTCCATGGAGCAGGAGTATAACGTAGGTAGGCGCAAGGGCTTCCAGCAGGGCTACCGCGAGGGCTTCTCCCATGGTCACTACATGGGCGTGCAGGAGGGCATCAAATGCCAGCGGAAGCAGGAGCAGCTAAAGGATAGATCGACCCAAACCAGAAGACTGCCCCCACCACGTAGAGTACTGACGACTGCGACACAAACGGAGAGCCCGCAACGGCAGCGCGCAGCCTCCAGTCCGAAGCGCAAAGCGCAGAGAACTTTACTGGATGTCGCTAACCAAACAGCTCCATTTCTTCAACAAACTGTTGCGGCTTCTCGCAGCTACGAACAGTGGATCTATGAAATGCTGCACAGTCGTAGCGGGCAAATCTTCTTGGAACGTGTCGAGCTGTCGCTGAACAAGGCACTGGAGCAGCAGAAGCACCGCCTAAATGAGCTTTTCGAAGTGAAGATGCGTCACCATGCCGAGTTGATGCGCCTTAGTCACAGGCAAAGCTCCTGGCGTGTGAGTACTCGATATCCCATCTCAATCTTTTGTGTGTGCTTACCTAATTCCATTGTAGACGCTTTGCCGGCATGTGGAGCGTGACTCGCAATCCTCGGAAGCGCGTGAGCTGGTGCACAATATATTCCGCATGCTTGAGCGCTACGAGACACACCACCAACTGATAGCGGAGAAGATACAGCAAACGGAACTGGCAGCTGAGCAAACGGCACGCATGCAGCCCGTGTGGACCAGTGCGGAAGCCAAAGAAGTAAGTGCTGTTCGCTCCCGTCCAACTACGACTAGTTCCTATCCAGCACCGTCGGCTGAAGTTGTATCTGTGCCTGCTCTTAATAATCTACCAGACTTAGGTTCATCCTCTGTTGCTCCTGCTCGTGCTCTTGCTGCTAATGACCCAGTTATTTCTTCTCAGTCTGCCTTAGCTCCTACTCAACAGCTGACTAGTATTGCCACTAACAACAGTAGTCAGAACAGGCCACGTACAGTCGACGCCCCCCTTCAAGCTTTACCCAGTTTCAATGATGCGCTGCTTAGCGCAAAGTAAGTGGACTCCATTACACACCCAACTGAGTGCTAATTGACTCTGACTGTCATCCATATAGAAATCGCATGTTGCAACTGGAGCAAGAGAGTGATCTGCTGGAGCAGAGTTTTCTGGACTATCTGGAACATGCGCGTGTCCAGAAACAGAAGATCAACATAAGGGCCAGCTGTGCCCGCGAGCGCCAGCAGATCCACCGCACCTTGGAGAGCTTTCGTGAGTGGCAGCGCCGCATACGTTGTGAAGATGTCAATATTACTACGTCGTTGCCGTCAGCACCTTCGCCCATCTCTAGCAGTTCAGAACTGGAACAAGAGAGCTATCATTTCACCAATGCCATTGCCGTGGCCAGGCGCAAGCTCTTTTCTGACCTTCAGTCAACTTCGGGAGCAGCAACTGGAACAAAAGCATCTGCAGCAAGAGCAGTAGTGTCTTCAGAGCTGGAGCCGGAACAGCCAGAGCTGACGAACCAGCAACTGGCTGAACAGGTGCAGAACAAGACACAGCATCTGATGAACCGCATGGAGGCGACACTGGCGCGTGTCTCCAGGCCCGGCAGCCTGCAGCTACTGGGCGTCGAAGCTCAGTTTGGTAATGCACTGGAGACAGATCTAGTTAGTAGCAGCAGCGGCAGCACGCTCACCTCTGCGACAGATTCGGGTGGCAATCGAGGCGATACGCCGGCGACACCGCATGCCAGGCGCAAATTGCAGCGCTCCATGACTCGGATGCACCAGCTGTTTGGTACCAAGTCAGCAGCACAAAGCTCAGCCAATGTTGGTGCATTGCCAAAGGCCAAAGTAAAGACAACCACACGTCCTTGGAGTGCACCCACAAGTATATTGAACGCCAGCTGTCCAGCCACTGCGCTGGCTCAGCGACCGCATACGGCGCCAAGCAGTCGAACGGAGCCTCCAGCCACGACTGCCGGATCCAATTTCATGGGGCTCCTGGACGCAATAAGCGATGTCAACACGACGGCCAACTCGAGCAGCCTGGCCAGCAGTGCGGATGCCCAACCCATGGCCATGCGGGAGGTGTACGCCCAGCTACTAAGCAGCGTCTCATCCGCATCGCACGTGTCCTCCAGTTCGTCGGCGTCACATAGTCTTGAGTTCAGGAAGCGAATGAATCTGTGATAAACTGGTGACATTTGCTTTGGTAGGCACGATTGAGATGTTGTGCTACTGCGATAGTGGCTAGCATGGCAATCGTCTCCATTCCCATTCCCTTCTAATGCAATGAAGAATCACACAATATACAGATATATTCAGATATATATATATATATATCTATATACAGTCGAGTCTCGATAATTCGTAATAGCAAGGGAACCGAATTTTTTACGAATTACACAGGTTTTCGATTTACTGGGATTTCCATTTAAAGGGGTGTAAAAAATCAAAATACGAATTGAAGGGGGTTTTATATTCACGTCATTTCAACAATTTTAACTTATTAAAAATAAATGAAATACACATTCAATTGAATATTATGTATTTAAAAACAAAATTAAACATAAACAAAATCATATTAACTAAAAATTAAGATTTAAATAATAAAAAAGCTTGTAATTTTGTATTGTTTCATGGTCTTCATAATTATTTTTTTATTGTGTTTACCAAGCTTATTAAATGATTAATTGCATTATTCGGAACATTATAATATGAAAAAAAAAAAACATTATGAAACTAATCTAAATCCAAATGGGAGAACAACGAACTTTCGCACATGAAACGACAAAAAGGCGCCATGCATAATAGTCTTCGAGACATAACTGTAGTTTAACTTCCAGCAAAATCAAGAATTACGAATTACAAGAGGTTACGAAAAGAAATTACGAATTATAAGAGGTTTCGAAAAGAATCAGCAAGATCATGGCCGAGTAGGCAGAAAAATTACGAATTAACGAGGGGACCAAAATGTATGGGATTTTTACGAATTAACGAAGTTTTTCAAGGGACCAGCAGTTTCTTACGAATTGTTGAGGTTTTCGATTTACCGGGGTACAAATTATCGAGACTCGACTGTATATATATATATATATATATATATATATATATATTATATATATATATATACTATATATATATATATATATATAGATAAATATATATATATATATATATATATATATATATTTTTTTTTTTTTTTTATTTTAAAATATATTGACAAATCGTGAGTCAAACTAAAGAAACTAAAATTATATAAACATAAAGCCTAAACAGAAGTACAAAACATTTAGAATAACAATAGTGTCACCAACCCGATGGAGGTGTTTTATTTGCCAGACCGGCCAGCTATGCCCCAATTCACAGCCAAAAATGGTCAGTGACACTATTGAACTAAGAAAAAGTAGAATGTGTTAATTGAAAACTTAAATTAGAGTTATAGGTTCTTAGGTATAATATTAACCTAACAATTTATAATAATTCTTAAAATAAAAACAAGTATGAAAACTCTAGTCGAGAGTGCTCGACTAGATAATACCCTGAACCCAATTTTAATTAACACCAGTGTCGAACGTGACAAAAAGTTGACTTTTCTGGAGAATTAATTACCCATATGGATAAATCAGAAAGTATACATAAGAATGTATGCGTGTAACGTTCAAAATGTACATATGTACATGTATATATACATTGCATTGCCAAAAAAAATAATAATAGATGGCGCTTATATTAGTTGAAATTCGAAAAATGTTATATTATTAAATATCATTAAAAATAGACCCAACAAATAGACGTTCCTCGATTAACACGCATCACATTAATTAACACAGACACTTCATAATTGTAAAAGAAATATATCAATGCCACTCGAAGCTGTAACACCTATAGTAAATAAATTCACTGCTAAAGCGCCATCTAGCAAGTTTAAATTTTTAGACCATGCTACACTAGCTTTGAATGTACATGTGGTCATACATATAGGAAAACCGCAGATGTCACGTGCTTTTGTTATTTGGGCAGACTTTTTTTTTTGTTCATTATTTTCTGTTGACTTAACGGAATAAAATATAATGGAAACAAAAACACTTTCAGAAATGATGCTATTAAATATTTGAAATTAAAAAAAAAACGCACTTATTCACAATTAGTTAAACTACTAACTGACTTTCAAAGGTATCAAATACAAACGAATAAATAATAAGAAAGAAAGAAATATAAAAAAAAACAAAAATTAAAAATAAGAAATTATGAAGGGCTTAGGCGAGGCTAGAACCTGCGACAGCCTAACATTCGGTGCATCTGTCTAGCCATCTACACCACGGCTCACTCAAACGGCACAGTAGCGAAAACGAATGAAATTCGCCATATACGAAAGAAATACTAAAGCAGTGGCTGAAAATACAAATACAATTCAAAGACAATTCTAACGCAATTCAAAAACAATTGTGATTCTTAGAATATACACGCATAGCAACATAGAAAACGGCCCAAGATTTTTTGTGTGTATATGTGCACACGCATACGAAAATTGATTTGCATTGCTCAACGTTGCTGGCATTTCCATTGTTATTTTAATTGTTTTAAAATTTTTAAAATATATAATGGAATGTAATGAGAGTTTCAGCATATGATCTGCATATTCTATTGGACATTTTAGGTTTTTTTTAGAAATCATAACTCTTTTACAATTAGCTTTACATGCACAAATACATATGTATGTATGTACATACATACATACATATGTACGATTGCAGCCACACGCTGATCTACGCTTACACACATAAACATACATACATACATACATACATATGCAATGCGTCTTGCTGTGTCGCTGCCTTGCTTGCTGCGCCACATGGGTTTTGATGAGAAAACTTTATAGACTAATAATTCTGTTTCTAGATGGACAATCATATTGATATGTTCAGATTAAGATTATGATATTCATATCTTTATCCCAAACCAAACTGTATGTCTCTAGTATTTGAAATGAATTTTTTACACATTTGGGGGTGTGGGGGCGAATTGGGGACCGGAATCCAAAATCTGACAAAAACCGAAATTGTATTAAATTAGTATCTATATATATATGCAGAAGACTTGAAGACTTTAACTCTAAAGATGAATTAGCTAGAATTTTATAACTGGTTCCCGATAATTTCGTTTATCGATAACTTTGCAAATATACAAGTTATCGAATTTCTGAAACAAACTCGTACTGCGCGTGCAATATACGGACCTAACACAAAAAGAATGAACTCTCTAGCTTTTGTATCTTCGGAAATCGACGCGTTCAAACATACGGACAGACGGACAGACGGACGGACAGACAGACGGACATGGCTATATCAACTTTTCTCGTCACCCTGATCAAGAATATATATACTTTATGGGGTCTGCCACGCCTCCTTCTGCCTGTTACATACTTTTAACAAAACCATTATACCCTGATTTCCCATTTTCAATGGGTTCAGGGTATAATTATTAGTGAGAAAAGAAAACTAATAAAAATACAAAATTAGAGATGAAGAAAGAAAATAAAGATAGGAATAGAAAATATAAAAGTCAGCAGCATCCAAACTCAACTCAGGGCATTTCGAGTAACTACATTAAGATGAGCTGAAAGCAATGATTTTATTAGAGGAAGAGAGAGTTCTGAGGAAAATACGTGATAATATTTATTATAATTAACACATAAGACATGAAAAGCGTAATGTAATGAATAATCTGTGGTGCACTGTGGTAATTGTAAGGGGCGATAGTTCCTGGTAATTCGGGAAGGAACAGAAAAAATGGAGCCGCATTAACAAGCTGGGCGAGTTAATGTTACCAATGATTAAGTTGTGTAGGAATGTAATACCTAAAATTGTCCTACGATTAACTAATGATGGCAGGTCAATAAGTAGAAGCCTACTATAATAGGAAAGGTAAACGCAAATTGTTGTCCCAATTTAGATCCCTTAAAGCAAAAAGTAGAAACTGTTTCTGGACCGATTCAATGCGATCCTGATACAGTTTATATTGCGGAGACCAAATAACTGAACAATATTCTAAGATAGGGCGCACAAGTGAAATAAATAACTGCTTCGTAATAAAAGGATCTTTAAATTCCTTAGACCATCGTTTAATAAAGCCAAGCACACATTTAGCTTCATTTGTGATGGTGGAAATATGCAGATTGAAATTAAGTTTAGTGTCAAAGAGAACGCCAAGATCTTTGACGGTAAAAATGCGTTTTAAGGAAATATTATTAATTTTATAGTCAACAATGTGTGGAGTAGTTCGACAGAAGGTCATAGTCATACACTTAGAGTAATTTAAGTGCAATTGATTAACCTCACACCAACATTGAAATGCATTTAGGTCATCTTGAAGGTGTGCATGCTCAAGAAGACTATAATATGAGAGGCAAAGTTTTATATCGTCTGCATACATAAATATAGTTGAATGAGAAATACAACTTGGCAGGTCATTTATAAAAAGGGAAAAGAGTAAAGGTCCTAAATGACTACCCTGAGGAACACCCGACGTAACAAAGATTAGTTTAGAAATTGATGATCTCAGCAAAACTCTCTGAGTTCTATCCTTTAAGTAGGATGAAATCCACATTAAAAGTTTAGGGGAAAATCCTAAGCGATCCAACTTTAAAATTAACAGGTTATGATGAACTGAATCAAATGCTTTACTGAAGTAAAGTCAGTATAAATAACATCAGTTTGCATTCTATTCGAAAAACTGTCGTTTACTAGGGAAGTAAATTCTAATAGATTCGTAGCGGTAGATCGATTTTGAAAAAACCCATGTTGCGCTGGATGAATAATCGATTTACAAAAGTGTTGTAAGGATGAGGTTATTATTTTTTCAAATAACTTCGGAATTGTAGATAATTTCGCAATACCTCTATAATTGGAAATGTCAGATCTTCCGCCTTTTTTATGTAACGGAATAATAAAAGACTCTTTCCAACATAAAGGGAAAACCGAGGTATCCAAAGATAAATTAAATAATTTTAATAATGGTGACAGAAGAGCAGCGCTACACTCTTTAATCACACAACTCGGAATATTATCAGCACCAGGAGAGAACGATGATTTCAGTGTCCTAATGGCTGCAACCAAGCAATCTGCTGAAATCTTAGGAATATTAACTGAAAAAGATTCAGAAAAGGAATATGTGTTTGAGTAATCAATTGTATCAATGGAAGAATAAGTTGATGGGAAAAATTTTGCAAAAAGATCAGAAGACTCTTGATCTTCACAAGATTTTTCGAAACCAAAATTTGGCAAACCAGAAGATTTACGCTTAGAATTGACAAAAGTATAAAATTGCTTCGGATCACGAGAAAACTGGCGTTTGACACGTACAAGATAATTCTCATAGCAGCGAGAATTTAAGATATTAAAGTTAGACTTGGCTATAGAATATTTAGCCCAATCAACAGCCGAACCAGACTTTTTAAAATTTTTTAAATATTTTGATTTAATATTTCTTAAATTAGAAAGCGTCTTGGAAAACCAGGGCGGCTTATTCAGAACAGGCGAATTTCTCCTGAGGGGAACACATACATCAATAATAGAATCTAGAGTTGAGTAGAAAAGGGATGTTGCTAGATTAACATCAACCGACTCATATAAACTTGACCAGTCAGCTGAACTAATCAATTCGTTTAGCAAGACAAAATTGCATTTGCGAAAGCAACGTCTACGATTTGAAGGTGATTCTGATAAAGGTATTGGATTCCTAACAGATAAAGAAACCTCTAAAGTGGGATGATAAATATCCTCTGGTAAACAAAAAGGGTTTGATCTCGATACATTAATGATGGAATCATTATTTGTGAACACAAGATCAAGCGAGCGATTCTGATGATTAGAAATAGAGTTCATCTGAAGCAAGGACAGGTTGAAGCAATTCATCAAAAAAATAGTGATCAAGTGTTGGAATAAGGTAGTTTACATTACAAGGTAAAGACCATGAAGTATTGGGAATATTAAAATCACCCAACACAAGAAACAAGTCATTATCACTGGTATGTCCATACATTTCTTTAATACAAGTTATGTGATGCTCAAAACTTGTAAATCAGAAGAAGGAGGAATATATGAACATGTAATAAATAATGAACACGATGGGAGAGTTAATTTAACACCTATAATCTCCACATCATGAAGGGAGGAAAATGTAAACAATTCCGAGAGGATACTGGACTTAACAGCGATCAAAACTCCACCTCCTCTACGGTTTAAGCGATCAAGTCTATAAATAGTGTAATTACTAGACAGAATTTCACTATTATGAATACTATGACTTAACCACGTTTCTGTTAAAGAAATGAGATCAAATGAAGAACTAAAACTATTAAGGAATATGCTTTTAAGCTTAGAGTTTATACCCCGAACATTTTGGTAGATTAGGGACAATTGAGAAAAGTCTAATTTATTTCTTAGTTTTTTGGTGCAGTTTTTGATTGCACCGAAGGTATATTCAACGCTACAGGGGTTGATCTATTACGATTCTTCGGTTTGAATTCATGCACAACCATATGTGGAGGCCAAAATTTGGGATCACATATAGTTGTGAAATATTCAACCGGTACATTTAACTTAAATGAAGAAATTTCACGAGGAGTCGAGAAATTGAACTTCGATATGGAAACAGAAACATTCGTAGAGGTCTTAGAGCAAATGTATGAAGATATTGCTTCACATGTTGTATCCACCGAAAGCCTAGATAAAAAAACTTGCTTTCGAGGAGCTACAACGCATAAAGTGGGAGCAGTAATATTCGAATTGGTTACCGTATTACCATTCTCTGTATGAACA
This sequence comes from Drosophila antonietae, assembly GCA_030914385.1. Classification (NCBI taxonomy): domain Eukaryota; kingdom Metazoa; phylum Arthropoda; class Insecta; order Diptera; family Drosophilidae; genus Drosophila; species Drosophila antonietae. The sequence continues at coordinate 18,322 of JAUESO010000130.1, read as the reverse complement.
ACACTTGGAAGAGGATCCAAATTTTGAACAGGGACAAGAGATTCAGAAACTACGTCAACTGTTAAGGCAGTAGCATCCGGACCAGGCGAGGGAACACAAATCGATTGAGGGGATGAAGACCGAACAGAAACACAAGGTGAGGGAGGAGCAAGCGAGTTGGGAGACGATGTTAGTACAGGAGGAGGTACTAACAAAGAGGGACACTCAGCTTCAGATTGAGGGTCATCAAAGTTAAAATTGATTAATAAATCTTCAGCAGCTACCAGGTCACTGGATAGCTGCTTAGAAATTTTATTCAATTTAAAAAATTGAGCCCTCACAGCATTATACATCTTGGAAAAATTAATTTGTTTTTCCAAGCATGTCGGACAAGACCAACGTAAGCCACCAATACCAATTTTAGCAGTGGACATAATCTTATCGTAGTCTCGCCCAGTAAGTCCAGCACATTTAGTGTGCATAAGATTTTCACAAAGCCAACAATTAATAAATTGGGCCTGTGCCGAATCAGCTGCTTGTCTAACAGTGCAAGCTTTTTTGCAGCAGCTCATATTCGCAATTGGGATTCAAAAGAAATCAGTTGCAAAAAAACAAATAGTGATAATGTTGCGAGAGCTAGTCACAACAACAAACAATAGCTAAAGCGCAAAAGCAAAAACAAAAATAAACCGTACGAAAAGAGCAACAGTTTAAATTTGAGAGCAAAACTTACCCAAGTAAGTGAGAGCACTTATGCATACACTTACACAGTCAAGTGTAAAAATAAGAAGAGATGGGGAGCGCGAAAAACAACAAGAGACGCTAAAGCAAAAATGAAATTGCTTCACTGCACCAAACTGCAATTCAGTAACAAAAACGAAACACAGTGAACCACGGATCAAACTATGCAAAGAACAGAAACAAAGAGCTTTGCAATATAAAAACAGACCGCAACTGTGTGAAATTTATATAAAATAAGTAATCAAATACAAAAATAAAAAAGTGATCGCGGAGCGCAAAAAACACGTCTAACTCATTCAACTCAGAACTCTCTCTTTTTGTATATATATATATATATATATATATATATATATATATCTATATATACATATAGCGTTCTATATGTCAATTTACTTTCACTTGCCAAATATAAAATATTGTAACCGAAACTGATGACTTCAAAAAGCTAGGAGGAATAGGCTCTGATGAAATAGATGAAAGAAAAACAAGTAAGAAAGCTGTAGTCGAGACTGCTCGACTACGAAATTCCCTGAGCCCTTCTTCGAATGAATAATATTCCAAGAATTATTCGATGCGTTTCTGCACGCATAAGAAACTGTACATGCAAAACCACGCTGATCTACGCTTGTAGGCATGTATGTGTGTATGCATGTGTGTAAGCATTGCAAGCGTCTTGCTGTCTCGCTGCGTTGCTACTGCGTCGCATGGGGTTTTATGAGAAAACTTGTTGATTAATAATTCTGTTTCTAGATGGACAATCGTATTGATATCTTCAGATTATGATTATGATATTCATATCTATATGCTAAACCAAACTGCATGTCTCTAGTATTTAAAATGATTTTTTTGACAAAAACCGAAATTGTATTAAATTAGTATCTATATATATGCAGAAGACTTGGAGACTCTAACTCTAAAGATGAATTAGCTAGAATTTTATAACTGGTCCCCGATAAATTAATTTATCGATAACTTTACAAATATACAAGTTATCGGATTTCTGAAACAAACTCGTACTGCGCGTGCAATATACGGACCTAATACAAAAAGAAGAACTCTCTAGCTTTTGTATGTTCGGAAATCGACGCGTTCATACATACGGACGGACAGACGGACATGGCTATATCAACTTTTCTCGTCACCCTGATCAAGAATACATATACTTTATGGGGTCTGCCACGCCTCCTTCTGCCTGTTACATAATGATTTCCCATTTTCAATTAGCTCAGGGTATAAAAAAAACAAGTAAGAAGGCTCTAGTCGAGACGGCTCGACTACGAGATACCCTGAACCCTGCAAAAAAAAGTGATACTCTTCTTCTTTACGCACTGCGCATTTTCCCATTCCCATTTTCAATGGGTTCAGGGTATAAAAACAATTTTTAATTGGTTATTAGTCAATCTGCAGTGAGAAATCTATTTATGAAGATTGAGCTGCAGAGATACATTCATTATTATTATTTTTTCAAAGGTTTCTCTGAGTGAATAAAATAATTGAGGAAACTGTGCTTGATTGTTCATGTCACTCAATTTTGATTAGAGATTAAAAAAAAAACATTTATGGATATTCAACAATTTTAATTTTGTCGAAGATTGATCTGTGTGTGGGACCTCATACAGTTAGCCCTCCACTAGCGGTCTAAACTGCGGTGCCATTGATGAGGTCGTACTGTTCCCGCGTCTGGGGCATGCCTGGGCCATCGAAGAGACTTGCATGGGAGCGTCTGCTCTCTCGTTCCATCTCGTCCAGATTGAAGGCTTCCGAAACAGCACAGCTAGACTGGCTGGCCCGGCGCTGGGCGTCGTCGAAAGCGTAGGCCCGCTGAAACTTGGGCGGATGCAATGCGTACAGTGGATGCGGCATTGGATAGCCGTTGGCGTAGTTGGACGGTGAGGATGGTATGGCTGAGGGCCATTGAACCGGCGGCTGCGGCTTGATTATTGCCTCCTCGAGGGTGCGTGGCAGCGTCAGAGTGGAAAGATAGCGATTCTGCTGATGCAGCTGCTGCTGGTGCTGGTGCATCAGCTGTGAGAAGCGCTGCTGGCTGGCGCTGTAGCTGCTCTGAAGGGAGCCCGAACTATCCTGACTTTCAGCCGACTGGCGCAGAAAGCAGCGCGGGAGTGTCCGGCTCTGGCCATGCTCCGAGGCGAGATGTTGTTGCCCTATCCAGGGCCATATCTCCGTTTGCGGCATTTTCAGCGACAAATTTGAGTTTAGTTTGCGTAATTGCTGCGCCGGCATCATCGGTGGCAACATTGGCTCCACGCACATAGACACGCGTCGAGGCATCACCAGCTGAGCGTGATCTGCACAAGAAATTAACAGACTTCACAAGGAATACCATAAGAGAAGTTATAGAAGTCAATCATAGCGAGCGAAAATGGGTTCGAAATACGGATTCATCTAAAAGTACATCTATATAGACTACATATTCTCGGAGCTGAAGACTATCTTAGGTTTCAGCTAGCTCGGACGAACTAAAGTCATGGTGAGCCTCGTTAGCTATAAATCGAGGTTGGGCTAAACTCTCCTCATATTCTGTAATGTTGGTCATATTTCCTTATGGTAATAGGCTAGACCCATTTGATGTGGATTATGGATTATGGATCTTGTAGGCGATTCAAAAATTACAAGCCTTAAGGATGTGTGATCAAAGAATGTTAAATTGGAATAACTTAGAACTAAGTTAACTTCTACTCAGCTGACGACTTTAAACAACTCCTGACTAGACTATACTAGAGATATACTGTTCCACACATTGGCAATTGATAAGCGATATTCGTCTTAGGCATCTAGTCTGACTAGCCTGACTAACCTAAGCAGACATATTAATCTGCCTTGCTATGTTTTACCAAACTCAGCTTAAAATTTATATTTTGCGTATTTACCTCCGAGTACATAAAGATGTTCTTCATGCAAGGTGGGGCCGGACCGAAACTGTCGAAATCCATGATCATCACCATCGTCATCGTCTTCATCATCCACGGTGTGATGACTCTTTTGGCTCTCCTCGTAGCCGCGCGTTAATGGCTGTAGCTTCTGAAGCGAAGGTACATCGTCCGGATCCTCGCTGGGAATGTAGTACATATTCTTAGGCTTGGCGCGCATTCCAGCTCGTTTGCAGAACTCCTGGAACAGGCCATCCTTAGTCTTGCGCAAGCCGCGCTTTAGACCGCATAGCCGCGCCGTTTGCTTTTCTTCGTCGTCGCAGTGGTCCGTTCGGGTATTGGTGGCCATGTTGCGTAGCTGCTTACGCTTCAGCTGGGCCAAAGTTGGAACCGTATAGATATCCGTTGTGGTCGAAACGGAGCGCGTTAGGGGAAACTCCTGTGGCAAGTCGGCAAACGTTGGCGGTGGAGGTGGTGCAGGTGTTGCCGCTGGTGACACCAATGCTGGCTTTATGCACAGCTCGTTCAGTGATTTGGCAAAGCTACGAGAGTGCAAATTGCATTTGGAGACCACCGGCTTATCGAGGTAGAATCTACAAAGAGACACCCGATAACACTTCATCCAAACCTTTATCTATCTCCACTTACCTACGCTCCAGTGCGTTGTGTAGATAAAGATTCAAATTAGAGTCGCCTTCACTGGTGTTCAGATGCTTGCGATACGCATAGCCTGTAGGTAGTGTCTGCGACTGGCTCGGTCCGCGTCCCACATCATGCACCTGATGCAATCCCGTATTACTCGAGTGCTGTGCCACCTGTCGTTCCTGCTGTTGCTGACCAGCTCGACACTGCGTCCCCCGCACCCACAATGGCATTCCCTCCTGGCTGGCAGCCGTTGCAGTGCCTGGTTGCTGATAGCGCTTGTACGAATGGCTGAGCACACTCTCCTCTGGCAACTCATTTACTGTAGTATGTATATTGGTCAAACTAAAGCAGGGTAGTCGCTGCTTGCAGAAAGAGTAAAATAAGCTCAACAACTAAGATAGCTGTAGTCGAGACTGCTCGACTACGAAATCCCCTGAGCCCTTCTTCGAACGAATCATATTCCAAGAATGCCTCGTTTCGATTCTCCACGCGTAAGAAACTATACATGCAAAAACACGAACACACACACACACACCTGAACTATGCTTGTAGGCATGTATGTATGTGTGTGAGCATTGCAAGCGTCCTGCTGTCTCTCTGCCTTGGTTGCTGCGCCACATGGGTTTTGCGGCGAAAACTTTATTATACTATGAGCCCATTGAAAATGGGAAATCAGGGTATAATGGTTTTGTTAAAAGTATGTAACAGGCAGAAGGAGGCGTGTCAGGCCTAATAAAGTATATATATTCTTGATCAGGGTGACGAGAAAAGTTGATATAGCCATGTCCGTCTGTCCGTCCGTCCGTCTGTCTGTCCGTCTGTCCGTATATTTGAACGCGTTTGTACGCTGCGCGCGCAGTACGAGTTTGTTTCAGAAATTCGATAACTTGTATATTTGCAAAGTTATCGATAAACGAAATTATCGGGAACCAGTTATAAAATTCTAGCTAATTCATTTTTAGAGTTAGAGTCTCCAAGTCTTCTGCATATATATAAATACTAATTTAATACAATTTCGGTTTTTGTCAGATTTTGGATTCCGGTCCCCACTTCGCCCCACCACCCCCAAATGTGAAAAAATGCATTTCAAATACTAGACACATGCAGTTTGGTTTAGCATATAGATATGAATATCATAATAATAATCTGAAGATATCAATACGATTGTCCATCTAGAAACAGAATTATTAATCATCAAAGTTTTCTCATCAAACCCCATGCGACGCAGTAGCAACGCAGCGAGACAGCAAGACGCTTGCAATGCTTACACACATGCATACACACATACATGCCTACAAGCGTAGATCAGCGTCTATGTGTGCGCGTGGTTTTGCATGTACAGTGTCTTATGCGTGCAGACCCAACCCGAATAATTCTTGGAATATTATTCGTTCGAAGAAGGGCTCAGAAGATTTCGTAGCCGAGCAGTCTCGACTACAGCTTTTTTTATACCCTGAACCCATTGAAAATGGGAAATCAGGGTATAATGGTTTTGTTAAAAGTATGTAACAGGCAGAAGGAGGCGTGGCAGACCCCATAAACTATATATATTCTTGATCAGGGTGACGAGAAAAGTTGATCTAGCCATGTCCGTCCGTCTGTCCGTCCGTCCGTCCGTCCGTCTGTCCGTATGTTTGAACGCGTCGATTTCCGAAGATACAAAAGCTAGAGAGTTCATTCTTTTTGTGTTAGGTCCGTATATTGCACGCGCAGTACGAGTTTGTTTCAGAAATCCGATAACTTGTATATTTGTAAAGTTATCGATAAATTAATTTATCGGGGACCAGTTATAAAATTCTAGCTAATTCATCTTTAGAGTTAGAGTCTCCAAGTCTTCTGCATATATATAGATACCAATTTAATACAATTTCGGTTTTTGTCAGATTTTGGATTCCGGTCCCCGATTCGCCCCCACACCCCCAAATGTGTAAAAAATTCATTTCAAATACTAGAGACATACAGTTTGGTTTGGGATAAAGATATGAATATCATAATCTTAATCTGAACATATCAATACGATTGTCCATCTAGAAACAGAATTATTAGTCTATAAAGTTTTCTCATCAAAACCCATGTGGCGCAGCAAGCAAGGCAGCGACACAGCAAGACGCATTGCATATGTATGTATGTATGTATGTATGTTTATGTGTGTAAGCGTAGATCAGCGTGTGGCTGCAATCGTACATATGTATGTATGTATGTACATACATACATATGTATTTGTGCATGTAAAGCTAATTGTAAAAGAGTTATGATTTCTAAAAAAAACCTAAAATGTCCAATAGAATATGCAGATCATATGCTGAAACTCTCATTACATTCAATTATATATTTAAAAAATTTTAAAACAATTAAAATAACAATGGAAATGAAAGCAACGTTGCAATGCAAATCAATTTTCTTATGCGTGTGCACATATACACACAAAAAATCTTGGGCCGTTTTCTATGTTGCTATGCGTGCAAATTCTAAGAATCACAATTGTTTTTGAATTGCGTTAGAATTGTCTTTGAATTGTATTTGTATTTTCAGCCACTGCTTTAGTGTTTCTTTCGTATATGGCCTTCATAATTTATTATTTTTAATTTTTATACCCTGAGCCCATTAAAAATGGGAAATCAGGGTATAATGGTTTTGTTAAAAGTATGTAACAGGCAGAAGGAGGCGTGGCAGACCCCATAAAGTATATATATTCTTGATCAGGGTGACGAGAAAAGTTGATCTAGCCATGTCCGTCTGTCCGTCCGTCCGTCCGTCCGTCCGTCCGTCCGTCTGTCCGTATGCTTGAACGCGTCGATTTCCGAAGATACAAAAGCTAGAGAGTTCATTCTTTTTGTGTTAGGTCCGTATATTGCGCGCGCAGTACGAGTTTGTTTCAGAAATTCGATAACTTGTATATTTGCAAGGTTATCGATAACTGAAATGATCGGGAACCAGTTATAAAATTCTAGCTAATTCATCTTTAGAGTTAGAGTCTCCAAGTCTTCTGCATATATATAGATACTAATTTGTTACAATTTCGGTTTTTGTCAGATTTTGGATTCCGGTCCCCGATTCGCCCCCACACCCCCAAATGTGTAAAAAATTCATTTCAAATACTAGAGTCATACAGTTTGGTTTGGGATAAAGATATGAATATCATAATCTTAATCTGAACATATCAATACGATTGTCCATCTAGAAACAGAATTATTAGTCTATAAAGTTTTCTCATCAAAACCCATGTGGCGCAGCAAGCAAGGCAGCGACACAGCAAGACGCATTGCGGGCGCACATACATACATACATACATATGTATGTATGTGTGCAAGCGTAGATCAGCGTGTGGCTGCAATCGTACATATGTATGTATGTATGTACATACATACATATGTATTTATGCATGTAAAGCTAATTGTAAAAGAGTTATGATTTCTAAAAAAAACCTAAAATGTTAAATACAGTATGTAGATCATATGCTGAAACTCTCATTACATTCCATTATATATTTTAAAAATTTTAAAACAATTAAAATAACAATGGAAATGCCAGCAACGTTGAGCAATGCAAATCAATTTTCGTATGCGTGTGCACATATACACACAAAAAATCTTGGGCCGTTTTCTATGTTGCTATGCGTGCAAATTCTAAGAATCACAATTGTTTTTGAATTGCGTTAGAATTCTCTTTGAATTGTATTTGTATTTTCAGCCACTGCTTTAGTATTTCTTTCGTATATGGCGAATTTCACTCGTTTTCGCTACTGTGCCGTTTGAGTGAGCCGTGGTGTAGATGGCTAGAAAGATGCACCAAATGTTACGCTGTCGCAGGTTCTAGCCTCGCCTAAGCCCTTCATAATATCTTATTTTCAATTTTTTATATTTCTTTCTTTTTTATTATTATTTATTCTTTTGTATTTGATACCTTTGAAAGTCAGTTGGTAGTTTAACTAATTGTGAATAAGTGTTTTTTTTTTTAATATTTCAAATATTTAATAGCATCATTTCTGAAAGTGTTTTTGTTTCAATTATATTTTATTCCGTTAAGTCAACAGAAAATAATAAACAGAAAGTTTGCCCAAATAACAAAAGCACGTGACATCTGCGGTTTTCCTATATGTATGCCCACATGTACATTCAAAACTAGTCTAGCATGGTCTAAAAATTTTAACTTGCTAGATGGCGCTTTAGCAGTGAACTTATTTACTATGGCTATTACAGCTTCGAGTGGCATTGATATATTTCTTTTACAATTATGAAGAGTCTGTGTTAATTAAGGTGATGCGTGTTAATCGAGGAACGTCTATTTGTTGAGTCTATTTTTAATGATATTTAATAATATAAAATTGTTCGAATTTCAACTAATATAAGCGCCATCTATTATTTTTATACCCTGAACCCATTGAAAATGGGAAATCAGGGTATAATGGTTTTGTTAAAAGTATGTAACAGGCAGAAGGAGGCGTGGCAGACCCCATAAAGTATATATATTCTTGATCAGGGTGACGAGAAAAGTTGATCTAGCCATGTCCGTCCGTCCGTCCGTCCGTCCGTCCGTCCGTCTGTCCGTATGTTTGAACGCGTCGATTTCCGAAGATACAAAAGCTAGAGAGTTCATTCTTTTTGTGTTAGGTCCGTATATTGCACGCGCAGTACGAGTTTGTTTCAGAAATCCGATAACTTGTATATTTGTAAAGTTATCGATAAATTAATTTATCGGGGACCAGTTATAAAATTCTAGCTAATTCATCTTTAGAGTTAGAGTCTCCAAGTCTTCTGCATATATATAGATACCAATTTAATACAATTTCGATTTTTGTCAGATTTTGGATTCCGGTCCCCGATTCGCCCCCACACCCCCAAATGTGTAAAAAATGCATTTCAAATACTAGAGACATACAGTTTGGTTTGGGATAAAGATATGAATATCATAATCTTAATCTGAACATATCAATACGATTGTCCATCTAGAAACAGAATTATTAGTCTATAAAGTTTTCTCATCAAAACCCATGTGGCGCAGCAAGCAAGGCAGCGACACAGCAAGACGCATTGCGGGCGCACATACATACATACATACATATGTATGTATGTGTGCAAGCGTAGATCAGCATGTGGCTGCAATCGTACATACATACAAACATATGTACATACATATGTATTTATGCATGTAAAGCTAATTGTAAAAGAGTTATGATTTCTAAAAAAAACCTAAAATGTTAAATACAGTATGTAGATCATATGCTGAAACTCTCATTACATTCCATTATATATTTTAAAAATTTTAAAACAATTAAAATAACAATGGAAATGCCAGCAACGTTGAGCAATGCAAATCAATTTTCGTATGCGTGTGAACATATACACACAAAAAATCTTGGGCCGTTTTCTATGTTGCTATGCGTGCAAATTCTAAGAATCACAATTGTTTTTGAATTGCGTTAGAATTGTCTTTGAATAGTATTTGTATTTTCAGCCACTGCTTTAGTGTTTCTTTCGTATATGGCGAATTTCATTCGTTTTCGCTACTGTGCCGTTTGAGTGAGTCGTGGTGTAGATGGCTAGATAGATGCAACGAATGTTAGGGTGTCGCAGGTTCTAGCCTCGCCTAAGCCCTTCATAATTTATTATTTTTAATTTTTATACCCTGAGCCCATTAAAAATGGGAAATCAGGGTATAATGGTTTTGTTAAAAGTATGTAACAGGCAGAAGGAGGCGTGGCAGACCCCATAAAGTATATATATTCTTGATCAGGGTGACGAGAGAAGCTGATATAGCCATGTCCGTCTGTCTGTCCGTCCGTCCGTCTGTCCGTCTGTCCGTATGTTTGAACGCGTCGATTTCCGAAGATACAAAAGCTAGAGAGTTCATTCTTTTTGTCTTAGGTTCGTATATTGCACGCGCAGTACGAGTTTGTTTCAGAAATTCGATAACTTGTATATTTGCAAAGTTATCGATAAACGAAATTATCGGGAACCAGTTATAAAATTATAGCTAATTCATCTTTAGAGTTAGAGTCTCCGAGTCTTCTGCATATATATAGATACTAATTTAATACAATTTCGGTTTTTGTGAGATTTTGGATTCAGGTCCCCATTTCGCCCCACCACCCCCAAATGTGAAAAATGCAAAAATGCATTTCAAATACTAGAGACATGCAGTTTGGTTTAGCATATAGATATGAATATCATAATCATAATCTGAAGAAATCAATACGATTGTCCATCTGGAAACAGAATTATCAATCATAAAAGTTTTCTCATCAAAACCCATGTGGCGCAGCAACAAAGGCAGCGAGACAGCAAGCCGCCTGCATTTCACACACACATAAATGCGTGTGTGTGTTCGTGTTTTTGCATGTATAGTTTCTTACGCTTAGAGAATCGAAACGAAGCATTCTTGGAATATGATTCGTTCGAAGAAGGGCTCAGGGGATTTCGTAGTCGAGCAGTCTCGACTATAGCTTTCTTACTTGTTTATTTTGGCAATACACACATATGTATATATACATGTACATATGTACATTTTGAACGTTACACGCATACATTCAAGATAATTACAAAAAACCAAACCACAGTACAGATTATTATTTTATTTTATTAAGATTGGGTTCAGGGTATTATCTAGTCGAGCACTCTCGACTAGAGTTTTCTTACTTGTTTTTTTTATTTTTATTATTTCTTTCTTTTTTATTTATTATTTATTCTTTTGTATTTGATACCTTTGAAAGTCAGTTGGTAGTTTAACTAATTGTGAATAATTGGGTTTTTTTTTTTTTTAATTTCAAATATTTAATAGCATAATTTCTGAAAGTGTTTTTGTTTCAATTATATTTTATTCCGTTAAGTCAAAAATAATAAACAGAAAGTTTGCCCAAATAACAAAAGCACGTGACATCTGCGGTTTTCCTTTATGTATGCACACATGTACATTCAAAACTAGCCTAGCATGGTCTAAGAATTTAAGCTTGCTAGATGGCGCTTTAGCAGTGAATTTATTTACTATAGGTGTTACAGCTTCGAGTGGCATTGATATATGTATCTCTTCTAGAATTATGAAGTGTCTGTGTTAATTAATGTGATGCGTGTTAATCGAGGAACGTCTATTTGTTGGGTCTATTTTTAATGATATTTAATAATATAACATTTTTCGAATTTCAACTAATATAAGCGCCATCTATTATTATTTTTTTTGGCAATGCATACACACATATGTATGTATATATACATGTGCATATGTACATTTTGAACGTTACACGAATACATTCTTATCTATGCTTTCTGATTTATCCATATGGGTAATTCTCCAGAAAAGTCAACTTTTTTCACGTTCGACACTTTGGTTTGTTGTAATTATCTTGAAAACGGATTCATTTTAATACTAATCAAGAGCAATATATTGAACTATTTGTCAAAATTAAGAAGTTTTTGCCATTTTCAGCACTAAAATTGATGCATTTTTAAGATAATTACAAAAAACCAAACCACAGTACAGATTATTATTTTATTTTATTAAAATTGGGTTCAGGGTATTATCTAGTCGAGCACTCTCGACTAGAGTTTTCTTACTTGTTTATTTTGGCAATAAACACATATGTATATATACATGTACATATGTACATTTTGAACGTTACACGCATACATTCAAGATAATTACAAAAAACCAAACCACAGTACAGATTATTATTTTATTTTATTAAAATTGGGTTCAGGGTATTATCTAGTCGAGCACTCTCGACTAGAGTTTTCTTACTTGTTGTATTCTGTATTTCGTATAGATATTCAAGACTGCAGTGGATTCCTTTTGTTATTTTTGGCTGTAAAAATTCTTTAAGTATTTGGATTAAATTATCGACTGTATCATATTCTATGATATGTCTTATTTTATTGAAAGGTTCGCATTTTTCATGAATAGTAAATTTATTTTTTGAAATAAGTAGTTGCTGCTTAAACTGATTCAGTGGTTTTTTTGTTTCTTCAAATATGTACTCATGGCTGCTGTCAGCTGAATGTATGGCTTCGATATCGGATAAGGATTCATTGTCGGAGGGTTCACTATCGGACATTTGATTACTTTCAGTGGTAATGTTGTTTATTATTATTCTGGATAAAGCGTCGGCTACAACGTTCGTTGACCCTGGTTTGTAAAATATAGTAGGGGAAAATTCCTCAATAAAGGCATGCCATCTTTTCATTTTTATACCCTGAACCCATTTAAAATGGGAATTCAGGGTATAATGGTTTTGTGAAAATGTATGTAACAGGCAAAAGGAGACGTCGCAGACCCTATAAAGTATATATATTCTTGATCAGCATAAAAAAATAAGTTGATTGAGCCCTGTCCGTCTGTCCGTCCGTCCGTCCGTCCGTATGAACGTCGAGATTTCGGAAACTACAAAAGCTAGAGAGCTGAAATTTCACATGAACACTCGTATGTTAGCTACGCAATACAAGTTTATTTTGTTTTTTCGATAACTCGTCCCATTTCCAAATTATCGATAAAAAATTCGAAAATTCGTTTACATTTTTTATGTTTTTTGGGTATATATACATATACTTCTACACCGTTTTAGCTAGAGACTTCAACTTTATATATTTAGATAGATATTATAGATACGCGGATTTTGTAGTTTTCAGATTTTGGATGCCACGCCCCCTTCGCCCCCAATTTGGAAAAAACGCATTTGAAATACTAGAGTTTTGCAATTTGGCACATAGATAGATTTAGATACTCTTGATCTACTCTAAAAATAAAAAAAAAATCATGAAGATCGTCCATTTAGAAATGGAGTTATAAGCGTCCAAAGTTCAGCCCAACCCACCCCCAAGCCACGGCAGCAACTGCGCAGTTAGCAGAGCGCGCGCCTCTAAGTGCGTAAAGAAGAAGAGTATCACTTTTTTGCAGGGTTCAGGGGATTTCGTAATCGAGCAGTCTCGACTAGAGCCTTCTTACTTGTTGAATTAGGGTTTCGTGCAGAAACCGCGAAAGAAAGTGGTTGATGGTCTGTTTGGATTTCTAAATTTGTAATACCATATAAGTAATTACGGAGACTTTTTAATGCCCAGACTATGGCATATAATTCCCTCTCGTTTGTTGCATAATTTCTTTCTGTTTTATTTAATGTCTTTGAAATGAATGTGATTGGTTTGTTTTCTTGCGAAAGGACAGCGCCTATAGCGATGTCAGAAGCGTCTGTAGTAAGAACAAACTTTTTGGAATAGTCTGGCTGAGTTAGTTCACCCTTGCAACTAAGTGTGATTTTAAACTTTCGAATGCTGAATAAGCTTCATTATCTAGAGATATTTTTGTTTTTTTCGACATGTGTCTTGAAATCATACCATTGTGTCCTTGTAATAGTTTTACGAATTTCCTGTAGCAGTTAGTTAGGCCTAGAAAACCTCGTAATTCTCTCAAGTTAGTGGGAGGAGGATATTTTATGATAGCTTCTATTTTTTTCGGGTCAGTTGTGATAATATTGTGAGACACTACATATCCTAGGAATTCGATTTCCTATTTAAAGAATTTGGATTTTTCTAGAGATATCTTCATATTTGCTTTAAATAATATTTCGATAATTTCTTGTAAGTCGTTGAAGTGTTGCTCGATATTTTCTGAGAAAACTATTATATCATCTATATACATAGATGTGGCAAGTTTTACCGATTTTATCACGTAATATATTGTCCATAGCTCTTTGAAATATGCTAGGCGCGTTCGCAAGTCCGAATGGCAAGCGAAGAAATTCATAGTTTCCATTATTGATGGAAAAGGCGGTTTTCTTTGCAACCTCAGTGCTCTTGACTTAATTAACAATATCATACATGTACAGGGTAGCGAGAGATCGGCGAACGGCGACTGACAATAACGCAGCAACAGACATACAAACAGGCAAACGCAACGACCAAACGAACGGGACAAAAGACAAGACAGATAACTCTAACGGCGATCAAGCGCGGTACAGGCTGGATTATTCGCCAAATAATGCACCTAGCAACAGCATCGGACGACAGCAAAGACATGACGGACAGCATAGCAACTATGATAACAAGGCAGCGCAACATTAAGAGAGCATAGCAGCGCTCAAAGCTAAGCGGCGGCCACGATAATACGAGCGAGCATAGCTGCCCGAAGAAGAACACATAGCGCGCGTCGAGCCGAAAGCTACGCTACATAGGGTAGGCACGAGTTAACAGCGGATAATAATACGCTGTTCCCCTTCGCACCTAAAATTGACTACGGTCATGAGTGCCAGCCCCCACTCACTCAACTCACTCAAGAATAATACAACATTGAGCTGATGCGCTTTCGGGCATTTCCTTAGAACAGTATTTTTCTCAAGAAGAGACAAGTACAGCCTATCTAGCGCTGTAGCTCGGTTAGAGCGCCGTTTGAGCAGTGAGCGTTGAGTGAGTTTCGGCGAAAAATAGGAAAGACCGACGACCACCAGAGAACGAGACTCAGTCTCATTCTCATTCTAAACTTAGATGCGAACAGACCAATTGTGCGAACTTTAAGCAGAGGAAAATAAACATAAAACCTTGATCACAGAAACCGAATAAAGTCGAAGTGTTTTACTTACAACTATTAAATAAACTATTAAATTTGCATACAACCTCGGCCACGGTAGCACCGCCCATACTCCCGGACGATAACTGGCGCAGCCGGAAAACAACAGAAACAGCGGAAAAACAATTACCAACAACATTACTAGTAATACTGTAAGTGTAAGTAGCGACAAATGTAAAAATGTACAAAAAAAAAAAAAAAAAAAAAAAAAAAACATATATGTACATAAAATACAATATACATATACATACATATGCATACATTTGCATACAATACAATATACATATACATCATATGCATACATTTGCATACAATACAATATACATATACATACATATGCATACATTTGCATACATACGATTGCATTGAAATAAAACATATTATTCTTGTGGTTTTCCAAATGGTTAAAGAGAACGGTGCAGTGTATTACGTTGTGAATCAAATTAATTGAAGTTGAAGTTGGTGCCGAAATACAAAAGGCCTAAACTTAGTTTGTCGTTATACAAGTACAAATGACGAGGCTGTGCGTTATGCCTGTGTGGATTCTATCGCTGAAGCCGCTATCGTATATGATCAGGCATCACACCACGTCAAATTTGTACATATACATATATACGACAACACTGACAACTGTATTTCACTAATTCTCACGATGGAAGTTACAGTTGATCAGAAACACATAAACCACAGAAACACTCACAAGTGCAATACAACTCAACAATATAAATCGTGTGATCTCCATGTGGTTAAAGTGGTATTGACGTGTGTTACGTTTGCGCGGAGTCTATCGCTGAAGCCGCTGCTGAAACATAGTAAGGCCAAGCGCCACGTCACACCCACGTAACATGCGTACAACCCAAAATGTCATTGGGCAAGTGCAAGTGAAGCAGCAGTGAAAAGGATTCTATCATTGAAACCGCCTCACACCGCGTAATCTGTGCACAGCTACGTATATACGATGGCCAAAACTACTGTATTTCACTAATTCTCACGATGGAATTTACAGTTGTTCGGAATCACACAATTATCAATATACACCAGTGTTGCCAATTTGGCCTTTTTCCGGACAGATCTGTCCTTTTTGAAATTACAACTGCCGCAAAAATTCAGAAACAGCCCCTGTCCGGAAAAAATGCCTTTTTTATTATACCCTGAACCCATTGAAAATGGGAATACTCTTGATCTACTCTGAAAATTTCATGAAGATCGTCCAATTAGAAATGGAGTTATAAGCGTCCAAAGTTCAGCCCAACCCACCCCCAAGACAAAGCAGCAACTGCGCAGTTAGCAGAGCGCGCGCTCATAAGTGCGTAAAGAAGAAGAGTATCACTTTTTTGCAGGGTTCAGGGGATTTCGTAGTCGAGCAGTCGACTAGAGCCTTCTTACTTGTTTTATTTTGGCCTTTTTTCATCCTTTTTTAATTGTTAAAGGTTGTTTATAAAATTTGTCAAATAAATCGATGTCATCGCTTTAATATTGCTTTATTGCAACATATTTTACGATGTATCCCTGTTGATTATCCAGCTAAAGCAGAGGTATGGAAAATTGTTGTTATAATAATTTAAATTCAACTCAAAAATATTAATTTACAGATTGCCTGACAACTTTGCCATTTAAAAACAAGTAAGAAAACTCTAGTCGAGAGTGCTCGACTAGATAATACCCTGAACCCAATTTTAATAAAATAAAATAATAATCTGTACTGTGGTTTGGTTTTTTGTAATAATCTTGAAAATGCCTCAATTTTAGTGCTGAAAATGGCAAAAAACTTCTTTATTTTGACAAATAGTTAAATATATTGCTCTTGATTAGTATTAAAATTAATCCGTTTTCAAGATAATTACAAAAAACCAGTGTCGAACGTGACAAAAAGTTGACTTTTCTGGAGAATTACCCATATGAATAAATCAGAAAGTATACATAAGAATGTATGCGTGTAACGTTCAAAATGTACATATGTACATGTATATATACATTGCATTGCCAAAAAAAAATAATAATAGATGGCGCTTATATTAGTTGAAATTCGAAAAATGTTATATTATTATATATCATTAAAAATAGACGTTCCTCGGTTAACAGGCATTACCTTAATTAACACAGACACTTCATAATTGTAAAAGAAATATATCAATGCCACTCGAAGCTGTAATAGCCATAGTAAATAAGTTCACTGCTAAAGCGCCATCTATCAAGTTAAAATTTTTAGACCATGCTAGGCTAGTTTTGAATGTACATACATGCAGATGTCACGTGCTTTTGTTATTTGGGCAAACTTTCTGTTCATTATTTTCTGTTGACTTAACGGAATAAAATATAATTGAAACAAAAAAACTTTCAGAAATTATGCTATTAAATATTTGAAATTAAAAAAAACGCACTTTTTCACAATTAGTTTAGTAGTTTAACTGACTTTCAAAGGTATCAAATACAAAAGAATAAATAATAATAAAAAAGAAAGAAATATAAAAAAAAATTAAAAGAAATATAAAAAAAAAAGAAATTATGGAAGGCTTAGGCGAGACTAGAACCTGCGACACCTTAAGATTCGTTGGATCTGCCTAGCCATCTACACCACGGCTCACTTGAACGGCAGTGTAGCGAAAACGAATAAAATTCGCCATATACGAAAGAAAGCAGTGGCTGAAAATACAAATACAATTTAAAGACAATTCTAACGCAATTCAAAAACAATTGTGATTCTTAGAATATACACGCATAGCAACATAGAAAACGGCCCAAGATTTTTTGTGTGTATATGTCCACACGCATACGAAATTTGATTTGCATTGCAACGTTGCTTTCATTTCCATTGTTATTTTAATTGTTTTAAAATTTTTAAAATATATAATTGAATGTAATGAGAGTTTCAGCATATGATCTGCATATTCTATTGGACATTTTAGGTTTTTTTTGGAAATCATAACTCTTTTACAATTAGCTTTACATGCACAAATACATATGTATGTATGTATGTGTGCCCGCAATGCGTCTTGCTGTGTCGTTGCCTGGCTTGCTGCGCCACATGGGTTTTGATGAGAAAACTTTATAGACTAATAATTCTGTTTCTAGATGGACAATCGTATTGATATGTTCAGATTAAGATTATGATATTCATATCTATATGCTAAACCAAACTGCATGTCTCTAGTATTTGAAATGAATTTTTTACATATTTGGGGGTGTGGGGGCGAATCGGGGATCGGAATCCAAAATCTGACAAAAACCGAAATTGTATTAAATTGATATCTATATATATGCAGAAGACTTGGAGACTCTATCTCTAAAGATGAATTAGCTAGAATTTTATAACTGGTTCCCTATAATTTCAGTTATCGATAACTTTGCAAATATACAAGTTATCGAATTTCTGAAACAAACTCGTACTGCGCGTGCAATATACGGACCTAACACAAAAAGAATGAACTCTCTAGCTTTTGTATCTTCGGAAATCGACGCGTTCAAACATACGGACAGACGGACAGACGGACGGACAGACAGACGGACATGGCTATATCAACTTT